>LPNX010011088.1:62849-83431 GCA_001517045.1 Pseudotsuga menziesii | reverse complement strand
ATGTTGAGGATGAGGGTGTCGATGAAGATGATGACCATGATGATGATGACAATGATGATGACGAGGAGGAGGAGGAGGAGGAGGAGGAGGAGGAGGATGGTGATGAACGTGATGATGATTAGGATGAGGATTATGATGATGATGATGAGGAGGATGAGGATTATGATGATGATGAGGATGAGGATGCTGATGATGTTGAGGATGACAATGATGATGATGATGACCATGATGTTGATGACAATGATGATGATGATGATGATGATGATGATGAGGATGACGGTGATGAACGATGATGATGAGGATCGAGGTTGATGATGATGAGGATGAGGGTGATGATGATGATGAGGATGAGGTTGATGGTGATGATGAGGAGGATGATGAATATGATGATGATGATGAGGATGAGGGTGATGATGATGATGAGGATGAGGTTGATGGTGATGATGAGGAGGATGATGAATATGATGATGATGATATGAGGGTGATGATGATGATGATGAGTATGAGGGTGGTGATGATGATGAGGATGAGGGTAGGTCTATCAAGCCATGAACCGTAGATCACCTATGATATTTTCTATTAGATCTATCAAGCCATGAATCGTAGATCAATGTTCCTTACCAACTACATAATATATTTTTTGTTCTACACTCGAATATTAAATACATGTTTTTTCTTTGGAATCAAAATTGGGAGGAAAAATCAAACTACCATCGAGGTGAAATTCATCATAATAGGGATGATTTTTGGGAACAATGGAGTAATGCTCTACTCCCAAATTTGTCCCCCCTCCACTAAATATTTCTCATAAAACTTAGCAATGTTTATAAAATGAGCAACTAAGAGAACTTTTGAGAATATATATACTTTGTCGTTTGTTATCCAAATAGAGTAAATGCAATGGTACAACTCATGGATAGAAGTAAATAAACCATCAAATCAACATATTGACGCATTAGATACTTAGTGTGAGAGTAGATCAAAGAATTAATGTTTTGATACTTTCAACATTGGATACTTAGTGTGAGAGTAGATCAAAGAATTCATGTTTTGATACTTTCTATTAACGCACATGCGATATATCGCATATGCGATATGGCTAAGCTATATCGCATATGCGTTATTTGAAAATTTAAATATTTGGCGGGATTAAGGTTTGGCATTAGGTTTGGAAGCAGCTTCAGAATACCGAACCTATTGACTAGGACAAATCAACCAGGGCTATTGCTCAAGTCTTTTAGAACTCTATCAATATGCTCAGATTAGATCCTGTGTTTTGATATGACATACACAATATTTTTTTATGAAAATGTACGATATTGTAGAGTACGAAATGACGATTCTGAATATATAATTTTTTCCTTCAAAACTATGTTTTATTTATTTATAATTATTTTTCTAATTGACACACGTTAGTTTTCGAGAATACATACATCGATTGTTTCTTATATAACTTTTGATTTCCATCACCATTTCCCATAAAAACTATATGGTGCACTAAACGAGATCAAGCTTTGTGATCTTATATTAAGAAATCAAGGATTTCATTAATTTTTGCCCCTAAAGTGTTGCACCCGCACATAAGGTTTTAATTTCAACCTTTTCTGACTTCAATAATTAATAATAATAAAAAAAATTCATGAAAAATTCTGAATAAATAGTGTTGCACTAGGCCCATATGTCCTTTATATGTCTGCAAGATTTTATCTCAAATGGACATCATTTACCTCATATATTGCTGCACCCGCACAAACATATATGTTAAGATGTGCTGAAAATTTGAAAACCCACTTTCACGGAAACTAATTTTATAATCATTTGCACACATTGTCTCTGCATAATCCCTATATATTATGAAAGCTGATTCAATTACCTATCTTTTCTCTTTTTACTTCATCTTCAAATAAGTTAGGGAAGTACCCCTAATTGTCACCTAAAATCAGAGTTTTCCGTTTATTCTAGTATTATGTGGCATCTAAAGTGTCCTTAAAGGAGTCCATGATTGTGCATCAGCTCATATCCTTTGCTTTATGCCACTAAATCCCAAGTGACAAAGGGGGATACCCAAACCTATCCTAGAAGGAAATACCTAAAGCTAAATCACCAGATCAAGCTAGAACATAGAATACGTAAGATGACAGCTAGAAACCTTAGATTTAAGGATGAAGCCGCAATTTAAGGAGTACTTGAGTAAAGGGTTCTTACGAATGTCAGAAATGTTACTCAAGTTGATTTACTTAGTGACTTGTGGAATTAATTAACAGTTCTAGGATTTGTGTGTTAATTCAAATGACCAAACTCAAAACCCTAGGGGGATTCAAGGATGAAATTTGAAAATACCCTAGGTTAGGTTTGATAGAGAATTAGGGATTTTAACACACTTGATTTGATGCTTGTATGCTAGCAATGACAGTATGCGAAATCCAAATAAAAACCAAAAACACATGGAACTCAGAAAATCGTTGACAAGACAAGGAGGGCGTTTTTCCTAGGGGATCAATGCCACTTATGTATGAGAAAATGGAGTCTGATGGTGACGCCTAGAGGGAGACCAAGTTTTGGATGAGTTCCGTCAAATTCCAAATCGCAAAATTTTGAGATTCCAAGTGCAATATGCTTTGGTGAATTTTCCTACTTTCTACAATGGGATTTTTCAATAAAATGGATGATGGACAATGCATGAAAAATAAAATAGAGAGAAAGAGAGCAATAAAATTACCTGGAATTTGCAGATACCTTCCTGGATGATGAGGATTTCCCCCTCATAGATCAAATGGGAAATCTGGACAAGCTCTTGATTTTATTGCTTTGCTCAGTAACCCAAGCGTTCCTCCTCCCCTGCCACACAAAGGGAAAACCAGTAAGTGAAACAAGAAATATCGGGATCTGAAAAAGCAAAAGCAAGTAACAGAGAAATGAAGAGTCATAAATAAGTAGTCAATCCGGAGTAAGACATCAAGGCAGGTTCCCCCACCAATGCACCTTCTCCTCAAATTGCCTCCTACACCTGCAAAACAAATTGGATAAAAGAAGTACAAGAAACTATGCCAAGATATCCTCAGTGCAAGAGAAAGACAATTTCAATCATCATCACATTCAGTTATCCACAAAGACACAAGTGTTGAATCCCAGAAAGATCTCTTTATTCAAAAGTTCCAATGCTAGAGCTCATGGTTTACAATGAGGGAGTCTCGTCTTTATATAGATTTTGAGAGACGCAAACCCTAACTTATTTTTACATCCAGCAATTGAGATTATAATATCATGAACGGTGGAGATCAATTTTACACGGATCATTACATGGATCAACTTGACTAGATCAAGGGGGTGCACTTTTTGCCCAATGATGCCTTGTCTAAGTCAAAATACATCATAACATAATATATAACATTATAATTCATCAATGGGGTCACCTTAGGGGCTCAATTCTCCCTATGCCCCGATACAACATCAAAACATAAGATATAACAATGATATACATCACAGAGCCAAGGTGAGGGGTGCCCCTTGGGGGACGTCCTCACTAAATGAGCCAAATAAATAATCTCGGACATACTGCTGATTGAAACTGGTGAAGAAATGTTCGAAGAGCCATAACAAATCATCTTAAAACATTTCCCCGCCATTTACTTGACCACACAAGCCAAATCGATTTTCTCGGTGATTTCCTAGTTCATTTTTGGATATTGGCACATCCTCTTGAAATCATAAAAATCATCATAAATTCATTTAGGCTGAGAAATGGGGAAAACTGACTGTGCAGGAGTATCTGGAGACATAGTATAATGGTACAAGTGACTACTCATACCCACTGGAGCACTGTGGCACCATAGGAGAACCACAATAACTGCCATCTGTAATAAAAAAATATGATCTGGCCAATAATAAAATGATAATAATCACTGAACATGCAATCTGAGGCCAAACCCTGAAAACTGAAACTGCAGTATTGGTTCTGGGCATATCTAGAGTAAATATAAGCACTGTCAAATTTTTAGCCACTGCCTTGGGAAGTGCGTTTGACTTGGTCATCTGGGTTGACAATGTCAAAATACCCAAACTAAAGGGGAGATGTTGAACTTGCATGCATCCGAAGTAAGAACTACTCCAAGATGTATATTAAAACTCAACTTAAATCATGCCATTCAGAATCATGATGACAATAACAATAGTAATGATAATAACCAATAAGATATACTTGTGTTTTTGAGTAATCATTGAATCTTCTGGAAGTCTCTTGTGTATGTCATACTTACAAAGTTTAAACAATTTGCTAATGCTGTGTGAGGATGGAAAACAAAGCTAAGTAAAGGGTGATGACCTGTAGTTGGTTTTGACCATGTGATCTCTTTGAATGATGACAAATACATACAACCAAAATGACATATGCATGACAAATAGCAATAGGGGATGGTGGTGTCTCACAAATGGATAAAGTACTTGGGCTTGTTTCCTTCAGGCTCTAGCAAGTTTCCTAATAATAGATTTAACAATTTGGAACACTAGTCAACCTTCAAAGGCAGGTACCTTGGAGAGCCTTTTGGGCTTTCAGAAAATGACAAAGACATAACCATTGCAGCCTAATCTCGCCCTGCTTCTCTGTAGGGGAAAATAAGCCGAACATTATACGAGGAATGAGTGCTCATCCTTTGACCATTGACTCTTTTCAAACAACTTTTAATTTCACATAAGACAATAGTCAGCCTCCAAAGGTAGGTTCCCAGGAAATCCTTCTAGTCTCCAATAAATGACTAAAGTCTAGCCTTGCTGCATCCATACCCCCGACGGGTTTGCCTCGCCCGATTTCCCTTGTGGGGGGGAAATGCAACCTACATCACACAATGGATGAGTGCTCATCCTCTGGCCACTGACTAATTTATAACATTCATACTTTGCATCATTTAAATATAACATTTATGCGTTTCAATGCTTTAGTGTCTAAAAACACTATTGGGTGGAGTACTTGTTTTGAGGACTAAAGGAAAACCATCCAATGAAATTATCCACACTGGCCAAGTCACATATTTCATATCCAAAGACACAGAAAAACATGGATCAATCATGCACAGGGGTTAAGATGGGGAAAAGATCTTCAATCTCAGAAGTCTCAATCAACACAGGTCATGGGAGGAAAACAATTATGGATGAACTAGATGGATGGGGACAAATGATACATGGAACTAGCATAGCACTAAAGTTTAAGATTTGTTTAAATCTTGGCATAAGCAATAGTATTCAACATTAGACTCTTTAATCATTCTCAACACAAGTTTAAGCATTAGTATATATGTAATATAAACATAGGTCACCATAATCATCCTAACATAACAAGCTTAGGTGTTTAACATACATCAAAGAGAAAAATCTAACCAAGGAGCCATATACCTTCTCTCACCATATACCTGTCTCTATTTGATATGCCCAACTGTAACTGTGTATCACATTCGCTACTCTGCTCGAATGAACTAGGTCACCACAAAAATCATCTCAATGGACAAGGAGATCTTAGTCCTGGCAAGGAAATAATCTGAAACTGCTACTAAACAAAGGCTCTGAATGGCTCAAAATGCAATGATCCATGCTATAACCCCGTCTGAATGTGTAGCTCAAAAAAATAAAGAGATCAAACTGTATGCTACATCATGGTAGCCCAGCTGCAATCTATATGTGATAACAGTACTGATTTGCTTCTACTATCTTTCTAGAGTTGTTTCTCTTGAATACTTCATTGCATATTACACACACTTGTTACCAATGTTTTGATGTGGATCCTTATTGGGCACTCCTAATCTATTTCTACCTCTCATTTTTCAGCATGTTAGGGTTTTCTTATGGTATGTGTATGTATCCCTAGTTTCCCTAACTATTCATCAACTTTCCCTCTTAGAATAGCCCTTTGACTCTGTTTTCCCTCTTTGGATTGGAACTAGTCTCTTGGTCCTTCCATTAACCCTTGATTTTCTATATTACAACAACAAAATTGTTTTGCTGAGATGTCTCTTCTCATCACCTTAACCTTCATTGTCATAACCTTAACAATCCTATCTTAGGGAATCCCCTCTTGAGCTCGAGAAGAGCCAACCTAAAGTGCAGAAAGGGAGTTGTTGAGGTGACAATGGTTAACCCATCTAGTTTGAAATTGGACAAATATTGTTCTTTTAGGTTTTAATCATAGATGCTAGTTTGATATGTAACATTTTGGATTCATTGCTAAGGATAAAGTCCATTTCTTGATTTTTTTTGTTTTGTTGTTGTTATCACAATTCTTGTAGTTTCCCTCTAAAGTGACCCTATCCAATATGGCAGAGGGGAAATGCAACTAAATTTGTGACTTACGGAAGCTAAGACCTCTGAAATAATTAGTTGTCACACCGGCCAAAGCTATCGACACTTCAGACTAGGTGAATGACCAAGCCTAGAGGGCGTCCCTATGACCAAGATAACTTAAAAGACGATTGATTTATGTGAATTAATATAGGTATCTCGATTGAAACTCTTAGAATTATGTTTAATTATAGATCTAAATAGTTACTAAGAGGAAAAATGTGCCTAGATGAAAAGCCCTAAATTACCCTAGGGTTTTAAGCATGAAAATCAAGAAATTGGGTAATTAAGTGAAATTAAGTAAAATTGGACACAAGATTAATTGCTATATGCAAGATAAGAGAAATGAAAATGATTCTAGCAAAACCCTGTTTACAAATTGAGAGATACCCACTTCTCTCAAGGAGGGAGTCTTGCCCTAGAGGATAGGCCAGTGCGTTGAAGGGGTAAATGGAGTTTGATGGCCGTGAAAAATGAGATCTAGAGGTTTTGAATTATTCCCAAAGTGGGTTTTAAATCTTATTGCTCGTTGCAAACTAGAAACTATGGATCTAAAATTTAAGGGTTTTAATTTTTATTGTTTTGACCGAGAAGGAATGCAAAGAAATAGCTACAAAATTTAAATGGAACTTACCTGGAATTGAGAGATTCCATGAGATGTTTCCATTTTCCCGATAGCAACTTGACAGCTTAGAACCACACCCGATGAAGTGCCAACATTTTTCGTAGTGCGCCCCTTTTGTAGAAGTCGAGAACCACAATAAGCAAGCTAAAATTGTGATCGGAAATGAAATCCACAAGAAATATACATGAAAGAGAAACAGAGAGCTATAGTAATCAAATTCTACACAAGATACACAAAATAACCCCCTGTGAAAACAAAGTGGGAGAGAGAGAGAGAGAGTCTTCCACGGAGTTTCCCTCCACCAAATCGCTCCTCTTGCAAGTAAAATCACCTAAAGATATGCTGAAATATGGAAAATAAACTTTCAATGCCCAAAGAGACTAAGAAACACAAGTGTCATGAATGCCCCAGAGAATTCCAAGACTTGTTGAAAAGATCTTCTATTATTTTCAGTTCAAGAGCCGAATTCCCAATGGGATACAACAGGGGATCACAACTCTTAAATAAATCGAGAGTGTGTCCACATAATAACAAATATTCATCCAACAGTTGAGAATAAAATATCATCAACGATGAAGATCACTTTTTATCTTTTTACATGGACCAATATGACTAAGTCAAGTGGGGTACACTTGTTCCCAAGGATGTCTTATTTAGAAGTTATACATCAAAGTGCCAAGATATAACATGGTAATACAGGAAGAGGGGTTCCTTAGGGACATAAATAACCCTAGGCCCCTATACAACATCATAATACTAGATATAACAATGAAATACATCCATGACCAAAGTGAGGGGCGCCCCATGGGGGACGTCCTCCCTAGGAAAGCCAATAACATAATCTGAAGCCTAAAACTGAGTGGAACTGTTGCAAACTGGTCCAGCGAGCCACAACACATCATTAAAAATCATTCCCAAGCCATTTCATCAACGTCACTAGCCAAATCAATTTCCACAGTGAATTTCATAATCCATTTTATGTTGGTACAACCCCTGGAAATAATAAAATCACAATAACTCTCTGTTGGCTGAAAATTGGGACAAACTGACTGAACAGATCAACTCAAAGACATGGTATAATAGTATTGGTGATTTCTCATACCCCTTAGAGTGTACGATTTTCACAAGTTTCAGCCTCCGGTTTAGATGTAAAAATATGTCTCAGTTTATTTGCAAACTCAGAAAATTTAAAGCCTGGAAATAAACATAAATTTCAGACTTAAAAACACTGTTGTAAATTCATCTTTTCTTGGATAGAAAGTAAATAAAATGCACGCCATTCAACACACAGTGCTCATAAATTTTTGGCCAATGGCCCTAGAAAAACCCACAAGGGGAAAACCAGTCAGAGAGAGTATTTTTATTTTTCTGGAAAATGTTACAATAAAACTCAGAAATTTCAAAACGAACTTATCTCAACCCAGGAGAGAAATTTTTGTCTTGATTTTCATGTCCAACAGGAAAAACACTGCTCTGAAATTTACTGCTGAAACCACCTCGAAAATCGTGCTGCTGTACAGACTGTACGATAGCCTGCTGTATGGCCTACCTCGAAACTCATGGAGCTGAAACCACCTCGAAATTCGTGCCTATACGAAAAAATGTGTTGTACTTTTCCTCGAGAAATGTGCCTAGAATCAACCTCAATTTTTGTGCCCGATTTTTTGCCTTGGAAATTGTGCCCCTGTACAGAATCTGTACTGTACAAACTATACGGATATCAGCAATAAATGCTACTCCTTGATTTTTGTGCCTTGCTAAAGCTGCTCATTGCCTCATTTTCCGTGCTACAATATTTCCTTCTTGCTCAGAAAAATAGAAACTTTCATCTCTGCTCGCTCTTCTCACTTCAATCTGTAAAAGTGAGGAAAATGGCCTTCCCATTCCTTTTTGAGAGAACCCTAGGGTTCATCTAATCTAACGGTGGAGATTAGATCAGATCAATGGATGAGATTAATTGCTCATATTTAATTCCCAAAATATTAATTTTACTCACCCACTTAAATTTATCAAAAAGTGACTTTAATCTCCAAAGTCAAATTAAATGCTCCACTTAAGTCATTTAATGCAAGGGTCACTTTATTTCCCCTTTTAAGTGACTAAGGCTAAAGTCACCTAGGGGAACACTTTCCTAGGTACAAAATTAAGACTCCCTCTTACCGAGGAAGGTGTTCTGCACCACTCCCAACTTGCCCCCGAAGAAGACATACTTGCCCCCCCCCCCAAGATTTCGTCAGAATGTCTGCAACCTACTCATCATTGGAAATGTACTGTAAGATACTGCACCTCTCTGAACATAATCTCAGATGAAATGATACCTGATCTCAATATGCTTTGACCGATCATGAAATACTAGATTCTCAGAGAGCTAGATGCAACTTTGATTGTCACAGTAGATCACCGGAGGCCTCAACTCCTGACCAAATAAATTAACAAGCAACTTGCAAAGCCATTAAGCCTCACAGCTGGCTTGACTGGCTTCCATATACTCAGCCTCTGCAGAACTCAATGCAACAGACCAATTGAACCACGACACTGCTGTCGAGCCGAAGCTGAGACAACAACCAGAAGTTCTCTTTCGGTCTGCCACACTGCCTTCCCAATCTGAATCTGTGAAGCCAACCAACCTGATCCCATTCGACCTCCTGTAGTCCAGAACAAAATCCATTGTCCCTGCTAGGTAACGCAACAAATGTTTTGCAACTACCCAATGCACACTCTTAGGCTCGACCATGAACTGACTAAGAGTGTTAACTGCAAAACACAAATCTCGCCGAGTGTTGATGAGATACATCAATGACCCAATGAGCTGACGGTATAATGTAGGATCCACCAACTCTCCCTCAGAAGCATGAAGCTTCTTCCAGTTGGTGATCATCGGTGTTGACATCGTCCTACAATCCTCCATCCTAAATCTCCTCAAAATATCAACCGCATACTTTCTTTGTCCCAGAAAAATATGTCCAAGGTCCTGCCAAACGTCCAATCCCAGAAAATAGTGCATCAACCCAATATTTGTCATCTCATATTCTGTAGCAAGATCCTTCTTGTAAGCTGCAATGGGTTTCTCTCCCCCAGTGATAAACAAGTCATCAACATACAGCAGAAGAATAAACAGACCATCTCCAACCATGATGAAGTAGAGATTCGGATCTGCTTCACTCTTTTGAAACCCCATCCTCTGTAAGTAAGAATCGGTCTTGGAGTACCAAGCTTTAGGAGCTTGCTTCAGCCCATATAAGGCTTTCTTCAGCTTGCAAACATGAGACTCTCTCATGAATCTCAAAGCCCTGAGGTTGCTCGACATAAATCTCCTCCTGTATGATTCCATTGAGAAATGTGGTCTTCACATCTATCTGATGGATCTTTCAACCCATTTCTGCTGCAATGGAAATCAAATCCCTGATAGAAGTATACCGAGAAATCAGCGCAAAAGTCTCATCATAATCAATACCCTCAACCTGTGAAAACCCCCGCACTACAAACGTGGCCTCGTACTTCTCTACACTCCCATCTGTTGCATGCTTTAGCTTGTAAAGCCACCGAGAAGTCACCACTGACTTCCCCTCGGGTCTCGAAACTATCTCCCACACATCATTCTTCATGATGGAATGGTACTCATCCATCATGGCATCTCGCCAAACATGATGCTGGGAAGCCTCCTCAAAAGTAGAAGGCTCAAAATCATGTATACTAGCCACCAACAGCATGCCCAATCTGCCAGGCATCTTGATGGCCCTCACTAACTCCCCGGGTGTCCCAACCTTTAGAGCATCCTTCAAGGTCTCTCAAAGCCACTTAGGCTTCTTCTTCCTTGAAGGTTCTTCCCACACTGGCCTATCCTCATCTGAAAAACTACCAGAGCTAGAAACCCCAATAACTAGTGAACCGGTAGCTGGTGTACCAACAACTAGAGAAATCTGTGATCCTGAAGCTCTGTACGGTGTACCTATAATCGTAGATCCTGTTGTCCGCTGATTGCACACCAGCAGCAGAAACTTTCCAAAAGATGTCTCCTCACTTAGGAAAGTGGGAGAGGTGTGACTTTGGAAGCAAGCACAGAGCTAGGTACTGTCACCTACTCCTAGCTCTTTTGTTTAGGCTAACTCCTCACGAAGCCAAGGGGGGTAGTCCCTAACAAAGAGTTTTCTAAGGCTCAATGTGGTTAAATTGTTTTAGTTGGTTACGGATGTGGATGGGTGTTTTTTAGGAGTTATTATGATTAGAAGTATTTATTTATTATGAGTATGACATATAATCAAAAGCAATCCACGTTGCTAACAAGAGATTAAAAGATAAGTAATAATTCTAGACTTTAATTATGCATTAAGAGATAGAAAGTATAATAAAACACAGACAATTGATCAAAATAAGATAATTATGCAGGTTAAAAAGGACCAGTGCCTTATGGAGTCAATAATACTCAAATGTGCAAAGAAAATAATGAGTCTAGAAATCAAACTAGTGAATATTAAGTTGTGCGAATATTCTTGGTAGGTTTTAAGAATTTTATGTGCTCTTGATTAGGGTGTCGACGAAGGTTTGTCAAAAGCTAGGAGAATATTCCAAGTTCACTCCGTTGAAGACATGTTGGGCCCGCCCAGTATCCCAGGCTGGTATCGCAAAGATTGACCAACTAGCTGAGAAGCTTAGACCGCGGGGTTCCGGCGCCTCTACTAGGAAGTAATTTAGAAAATTCCCTACAACACCGGTGCGTTGGTTGTGGGGTTTTAAATTTTATTAAGTTATTCTTGCAAGATTAAAGATCTAGTGCCATTTTTGGGTACTCCGATTTGAGATCGGTCAGAGCATACTCCGGCAAGGAGAGAACGAAGTTAATTAATTAGGGGGTGTGTGTTGCAAGTTTTATTAAATCAATTAATTAGGACTCTCTTACAGAGAGGGTTCTTGACCCCGTCTTATGACAGTGGTTCAAGAGACTTAGCTAATCTAAGATGCTTAATGCAGGGATATGCGGTTCTATGAATGCTCTCCGATAGAGAGTGCTCTTGACTTATGTTACTGCAAGTTCAAGAGTCTTACTTAATTCGTTAAACTTGAAAGAGAAATAAAACATAAAAAATCTAACTGCTCAAGAGTCTCTTTCAGGCTTTTTAGGGCCCTAATCGGGAAAGCAATGGAGTAAGTATACAGTAAGAAATTATGCAATGTTTAATGAAATAATCAAATCAATATTTTTCTTCATTTTCAAAACATAAACTAACTTTATTATGATCATGCAATTATCCTACCCTATTCTACCATTAGCAATTTATTAAACAAAAATGTAAAGCATGACAATGGGACGATACAGGCTTCCCCCAACTGGGGGAAGAAGCGTGTGGGAGCCGTAATCCCACTCGCTTTTTTATTAATTTTTTACAATTTTGATGGCTTTGTTTTTTTGCCTTTGCCTTGAGAGAACAAAGAGAGAAAGGGATGGAGAGAAGAGGGAAGATTTGTCTTTTTTTTTGTTCTTGCTTGCTTAAGGCCCTTTGGGCTTTTCTCGATTCTTCCTGCAAATAAGAGTTTTAAACAATTCAAACGTTATGTGTTACTCAAAAAATTTAAAGACAAAACTTCAAACTAAACTCTCAAAAAAGGGGTAAAAACCAGCGGTGAAAGAGGAGGAAAGAGAGAGGAGAAAAACCAAGAAAAGGGAGAGATAAAAGATAAAAAAGAGGGCTGCCCTAAAGGTGAAAAAGAGGGCTGTCCAAAGGCAAAAGGAGGGCTGTAAAATGGTAAAAGAGGGCAGCGAACTAAGTGAAAAGAGGGCTGTCCAAAAGGAAGAAAGAGAGGGCTGTCCAAAGAAAGAAAAAGGGGTGAAAACTAAGTAAAAAGAGGGCTATCCAAAGGGAAGAAAGAGGGCTGCAAAACTAAGTGAAAAGAGGGCAGCGAAGAGGAAGGAGGAAAGAAAAGCCAAACAAGGCAATGGAAGGGAAGCCGAAGGATGGAAAGAAGTAAACTAGGGCTTCCTAAGTAACCAGTAACCAAAATAACTTTATCTTGTGGATGGAACACAAGAGAGAGAGAGTTACTCCTAGATTTCTTTTTGTAGCAAAAGATGACAAACCCTGTAGGTCCTGCAATTACAAAGTATTAAACTCAAAATGGTTGTTTTGAAGCATGGGATAGAAGCAGTTGAGCTCACACCCTTCTATAATCTGTGAAGCCTGAATCACACCAAAACTCAATACAAGAAGTGAGCTAAAATTATATGCTAGTATGCTAGGAAAATCAAATCAAGATCAACATTTTGTATCGCTGACTACTCATGTCCATCTAGATATCAATCTACTTTGCATAAATAACCAAATTGAGACAACAAATGGCTATTCTACTGTGCCAACAATGGCCTTCTTGAGCTAGCAAAATATTTAATCACATACAAGTATTGAAAGAGAGGAGTTAGAGACAATATCACCTCAACCATGAGGAAATCACCACAATCAAAAGCCCATGGACCTCCAAAGTCGAATATCTTTATTAACAATTCCAAAGCAAATGCTTGATACAATTTTCTCAGAGTAACTTTAACCCAAAAGTTCCATCCCAATAGAGCTAAAGAAGCCTCTGTTTATACAATGAAAGAAGACCCAAAACCCTAAAACCAGAAAACCAGACCGAACCGGCCTGGCACACCACTGAAAGACTAGACCTGAAGAAGATGAGCTAAGAGTGAGGGGAGGCCTCCACCTAGACAAGGCGTCCCCACTCCAACCCTAAATAGTGAAAACCAAGCCCAGAAAGAGCCCACACGTGTGATGACACCCCTGTTGGAGAGAGAGGGCGTGAGCATGAGAGAGGGGCATGAGCTGGCTAAGGGAGGCATGAGCTAGGTAAGGAAGAGCTGCTGCTAAGTCTAAAGGAGCCACTACCGGTAGATCATAATGTAATCATCAGTCCCTGCTTCGATCAAATCATCAAACCAATGAGTGCTCTCCATCTCATCCAACTTTCGGATCATTAATCAGACACATAATGCATTTTTTCTCAAAAAAGTCAGTTTTGAGGAAAAAAATGAATATTTTGGAGAAAATTAAAAATCTCCAAATTAATCCAAATTCAGTGAAATAAAAGGCTAAATGACATCTCATTGAGCACTTATGATGTTTGGAGTTGTCATAACTCAGCTTCAGTCAGCATTAAGTGAGCAATTAATTTATTATCAGTTAGCCGCTTTGTCATCTCTAGTTAAAGAATGAGATGGAGAGCACTCATTGGTCCGGTGATTTGATCGAGGTGAAGACTGAGGCTTACACCATCAGTGGGCTTCCCAAACCTAGCACAGGCTCCTGCCAAACCTAAAAGGTGGTTTACCTACATCACCAGACGTCTCCTTCATAGCTCACGCCTCTCTCTCTCCTGAGGGCACCTTCCACACGTGTAGCCTCATCTGTGGCTTGATTTGGTTGTTCATGGTTGGAGTGGGGCGCCTTTCCTAGGTGGAGGCCTCCCCTCACTCCCAGCTCTCCGTCTTAGGTTTGGTTTCTCTGTTTGGTGGCCAGGCCGGTTAGGTTATGAGGTTTGGTTTTAGGGTTTTAGCACTCTCTCATTGTATAAATAGAGGCTCCTTCAGCTCTATTTGGAGGGACTTTTGTAGCAGAGTTACTTTGAGAAAATTGTATCAAGCATTTGCTTTAGTTTGTTAATAAAGATCAGAGTTTGGAGGTCCATGAGCTCTTGGATGTGGTAGTTCTTTGCAGTTGGTTGAGGTGATATTGTCTCTAACCCCTATTTCCTTAATGCTTATGTGAGATTAAATTGTTTATTTGTTAGCTCAAGAGGGCCATTGTTGGCACAATAGAACAATCATTTGTAGTTCAACTTGATTGTTTATGCAAAGTAGATTAGTAATTTTGATGGACATGAGTAATCAGTATATACGTAATGTTGATCATAATTCAATTTTCTTAGCATACTAGCATATATTTTGATCTCACGTTTTGTGTTAAGTTGTAGTGTGTTTTTAGGCTTCACAGGTTGAAGAAGGGTGTGAGCTCAACTGCTTCTATTCCAGGCTTCAAGCAACCTTTTTGATCTAACACTTTCATTGCAGCACCTACAGAAATCTTCTTCTTCAAAATACAAAAAAAAATCTGGGAGTCTAACTCTCTCTCTTGGGTTCCATCCATAAATTTAAATACTTTCTTGGTTACCGAACTTCCTTCCTCTAGTTCTCCCTTTGCTCCTTGATTTCTTTTGTTTCCTTGCTTGCTAGCCTTTTCCTCCTTGCTTGGTATTTTCCTTTCTTATCTTTTCTTCATCGCTGCCCCGTTTTACTCTTTTTACCACTCATTTTCTTCTTTTTGGACAGCCCTAGTGTGTCCTAGTTTATGCCTCTTTTTTGCCTCTTTTTGCCCTAGTTTTTGGGCCTTCTTCCATCTTGCTTTTGGCCTTTTCTTTCCCTTTTCGTTCGCGGTCCTGTTTTTTTATTTTTATGACAGCCATCTTCCTTCTTCATCGCTGCCCCGTTTTCATCATTTTTTATACTCCTTTGGCCTCATAGTTGGCTGCCCTATTCTTCCATTTTCTTGTCTTTGACCTTCTCTTTGTTTTCCTTCCTTCTTCCTATTATTTTCTTCTTATTTTCAGCCTTCTTTGCCTTACTCTTTTGCTCTCATTCAAACTTCTTCTTTTCCCTTTTTGCAAAGTTCGAGAAAAGTTTCAAGTAAAAGTAAATCACTCTCCTTTTTTACGCAAATTTTAATGATAGTAGAGTTGTATGCTTTTATTTGAAAAGCCCTTTCAAGGATTAAATTCCTAAAGGCAAATTGTAATAATTTCAATAAAGTACTTTTGTTTGAGTGGGGTTTTTAAGTCCCCACTCTCATCCTCCCCCATTTGGGGAGGCTTGTGTTGTGTTTACTTGTGTATGCTTAGGTTAGATTTGCTTGTCTTCATCATTATTTGCATCTTATTCTTAGAATACTAACTGTAAATCCATTACATCTAATTCATTAATTAAGTTGATTACTCTATTTTTAAATTGTTTATCTTTCTAAGTAAATCAACTGCTTAAATCTCTTAAATCACACCATAAGGTGGATCAAGAGTGCTCTCTGTCGGAGAGTTTAATAAATCATCTTTGTTTTTTTTTCACATTGTTTAATCAATTAACTCTTAAGTAAGACTCTTGAACTTGCAGAAACACAAGTCAAGAGCACTCTCTATCGGAAAGCATCCTTAGTTTACACAATCCTTGCATTAGTCTCATCTAGATTAGATAAGACTCTTGAACCTCTGTCATAAGACAAGGTCAAGAGCGCTCTCTGTCGGAGAGTCTAATTAATTAACTTAATAAAACCTTCAACACACGCACCCCTTTTAATTAATTAACTTTGTTGATCATCCTTCACCTAGTATGCTCTGTCAACTTTCGGGTTGGGCTCGTACTCAGAACGGTGAACGGATTTGCTAAAGTTCGCACAAGAGTAACTTAATTAAAACTTTTACCCCATAACCAACGCACTGACGTTGTTTCGTTTAAATACCGAGGCATGTGGGCAAATTCCAAGTGTGGGTGTCGAGCAACCAAAAATTTAGGCATAGGTAGTTAAGTTATTGAACACTTAGCTGTGATCCCAGACAGGTCCGTCATGTCTTCGAAGGGAGCCACTGAAGGTATTTCCAGTTAGGATATCCAGTTACCTTAAGCAAGACCACCATTAAAAACTTTTAAAACCTACCAAGAGCACTCGCAAAATCTAATACTCACTAGCTTAATTCCTAGACTTTTATTCACACATTTATTTGACTCCATAAGGCACTGGTCTTTTGTTATATCTGAGTAATTTTCTATATTGATCAACTGTCTATGGTTCATTTCAATTGTTATATCTGAATGCTTAGTCTGGAATATTTTCTTATCTGTGTAATCTCTTGTTAGCAATGTGGATTGCATCTGATTAATCATCATTCTCTTAATAAACAAACACTTCTAATTACATTAAACTCCTAAACAACACCCATCCGCATCCGTAACCTAAAAACACTTTAACAACCTTAAGAGCCTTAGTAAACTCTTTTGTAGGGACTACCCCCCTTGGCTTCGTTAGGAGTTAGCCTAAACGGAGGAGTTAGGAGTAGGTGACAGTACCTAGCTCTGTGCTTGCCCCCAAGGTCACACCTCTCCCACTTTCTCAAGTGAGGAGACAGCTTTCAACTGATTTCTGATGCTGGTGTGCAATCGACAGACAACACTCTACTCTAATAATGCCTAGTAGATTTATATACACTTAGTTGGGCTCTAATAACCCTCCAAGGCCCAGAATTCAAAATCGAGCATTCCAGCTTTGGAGGAAGTGAGAGAAAACCTCGTCAATTATACTCGGGTATTGACAAAGCATAATTGTCAAGGGCAAAAAACTCCCTGGAATACCTTAGTTGAGATTCTACGTCTTAGGAGACCGAACCACTCAAAACACCCTACTAGCACATTTTATTACAAACCCCGCAAGGCCATTGTCAAAACTATTCAAATGAAAAACTGGCTAGCCAAAACTAGCTAGACACAAAGACGGATCAATTGATACACTGGAATCAAACGTTGGACATGTTTGTCAACCGGCCTCTCCTCAGGTAACCCACCTATGGCACAAAAAAGTTGGTAACGGATCCATCACCTGTCCCCGAAGACCCTGCTGGCTGAACCACTGAAACTGGTGAACCTGTGCCTTCACTAAGTGGTACTTGTAACCCTGGAAACCTGTGATCCTGACTGTTGTGTTGATGGAACCTGTGTAACTACCTGAGCTGTAGGAACCTGCTGCTCTCCCTGCTCTGCCTCTCTCGACTTTCTGAAGTTCCGCTCCTCCTCAAACTTCACATCCCTTCCCACAACCACTTTCCTCTGAGAGGGAAGGTAAATACGGAAGGCATTCGAAGTCTCATCATAGCCGACAAAGATGGCCTTCTCTGCATTGGGCTCTAACTTTGTCTTTTTCTCAGAAGGGACATGAGAGTAAGTCAAACTACCAAATATCCGAAAATGGCTAACTTCGGGATTCTTGCCTGAAAAACACTCCTCAGATGTCATGTTCCCCACGACACGATGGGGACTCCTGTTCTGAAGATATACAGTTGTGTTGCAAGCCTCAACCCATAGAAAGAAAGGAAGAGACTGGTCATGTAACATAGCTTTGGCTGCTCCAACAATGGACTTGTTCTTCCTCTCTGTTACTCCAATCTACTCTGGAGTATACGAAATTGTCAACTGTCTCCTGATACCCTCCTGTTTGCAATATCCATCAAACTCCTTGGAGGTATACTCACCCCCATTATTCGATCTGAGAACTCGGATATTCCTCCCTGTTTGGTTCTCCCTAAGAAATTTGAACTCTTGGAACCTCTGCAAGACCTTCTTAGAGTTCTTGCTCTTAAAAAAGTAGATCCAGGTCTTCCTAGAATGGTCATCAATGAATGTCACATAATACTCGTATTCTCTTAAGGAAACAGAAGACATCAGTCCGCACAAATCTGAATGTATCAAGTCAAGGACCCCTGCTGACCTGCTATCACTGCTCGGAAAAGCAATCTTGGTGTACTTGCCCAAAGCACACCCCCTACAAACATCACTCTGCCCTGTGCTGAACTCCGGTAAACCTATAACCATATGTCTCAACAACCCCAAATTTGGATGATGCAAGTGAGCCATCCTCATATGCCAAAGCTCACAAAGCTCACTACTGCTGCTATGTGCCAAGGCAACCTGAGGCTAAAACAAGAGCCTATACAGTTTCTCGCATCTAACTCCAGTGGAAACTGAAGCAGATGGTCCTGCAATCTTGGGAAGCATAAGCACATATCCATTTAGGAAGGACACCCCAAGACCCTGATCCTCGATCATGGAAACTGAAACTAGGTTCTTCTTCAGCCTAGGTACATACAATACATCTCTCAACACCATGGGACTCATGGACTCCTTCTGAAAGGTAATGGTCCCATGCCCAACAGCTCTGACTGCTGAGTCATCTTCCAACACCACCTCCACATCTGTCTTTGTCTGTGAAAGCTCAGAGAACATCTCACGAGCACCTGTCATGTGGCTCAAGGCTCTGCTATCAATATACCAAGTGCTGTAAGTAGATGCACTGTAAGAATGGTCTCTCATCAAGGAAAACTCCCTCTGTCTATCAACATCCACACTGGTGAGAATAGATGCTCTCTCTCTCTCAATATGCCTAGTGCACAGTGAAAAATCACTCTGAAATCTCGCGGCAAAGTCATCAACCTCCGCTGAAGCTGTTGTTTGTTGCTGCTTCGTCTTCTAGTTCGGACACTGCCCAACATAGTGTCCCATCTTGTGACATGCAAAGCACTTTACAGTTCTCAGATCCTTCTTCTGCCCATCCTGCTGCTTGGCCCCACCCTTCTTATTCTTCTTCTTCTTCCCCTTCATTGTCAAGGTCACATCCTCCTCATCATGCCTACTAGTAGAGGCACTGCACTGCAAGAAACCTCTCCAAGTCTCCTCCTGAACAAAATCATTACAGACCCTGTCCCATGAAGGTAAGTTCTCCCTAGCCACCAAACCCTGTACAAACACAACCAAGCCGAAGTCACCCCATTCAAGGTTGTCCGCACTAGCTCAGGACCAGTAACAACCACCCCAACAGCTGCAAGCTCATCTCTCACTTGAGAGATCCTAGTAAGATAAGCCATACAAGCCTCTCCTTTGACCATCTTGATATTCTTCAGCTTCTCCCTTAGAACCATCTTCCTATTCTCATTAGAACTTTGAAACAATCTGGTTAAAGCACTCCACATCTCATGTGCATGATCCTTCACTGAAATGTGTGGAATAACATGATCTTTAACAGCATCCAAGGTAATTCTCATGGCCTTAATATCCTTCTTCACAAAGGCAGACGCTCCTACCGGATCAGTAGTAGCACTAGGAATGACAATGGGGTGAGTTGTAGTATTATTGACTACCTCATCCCACAGCTCATTCTCCTTCAACACAAGCACTATCTGGGCCTTCCATGAGACAAAGTTCCTTGTCCCATCCAACCTATCCTAAGTTTTCAACCCAACGAAAGTCATTTTCTCAAAGAACAAGTTTCAGCAAAAAGTTACTACTGTCACAAGAGTTTTTCTTAATTCTAGAAATGATTGTTCTGTCTACAAAAAATTAGTTTTCTTACCCACTATGCTTTGATACCCTATACGATTTTCACAAGTTTCAGCCTCCGATTTAGAAGTAGAAATATGTCTCGGTTTATTTGCAAACTCAGAAAATTTAAAGGCTGGAAATAAACAAAAATTTCAGACTTAAAAACACTGTTGTAACTTCATCTTTTCATGGACAGAAAGTAAATAAAATGCATGCCATTCAACACACAGTACTCAGAAATTTTTGGCCAATGGCCCTGGAAAAACCCACAAGGGGAAAACCAGTTAGAGAGAGAGTATTTTTATTTTTCTGAAAAATGTTATAGCAAAACTTAGAAATTTCAAAACCAACTTATCTCAACCCAGGAGACAAATTTCTGTCTCAATTTTCGTGTCCAACAGAAAAACACTTCTATGAAATTTACTGCTGAAACCATAGTTTTAAAAATCGGAATCAAACTCGAAATCGGTCGAGGGTCAACTCCGAATCAGAATCGGAATCGGTAATTAATCGTTC
>LPNX010011088.1:40292-53434 GCA_001517045.1 Pseudotsuga menziesii | reverse complement strand
TGATGATCGAAAGTCTACTGCAGGTTATGTTTTCAGTCTGGGATCTGGACCTGTCACTTGGGCTTGTAAGAAACAACAAGCTCTTGCTCTTTCTTCAGCGGAAGCAGAATATCGAGCCGCCGTTAATACCAGTCAGGAAGCTTTATGGCTTCGACAGATACTTTCAGAGTTTGGATTCGAGCAGCAACAACCTACTCCACTTTGGTGCGACAATCAAAGTGCCATCAAGCTTGCCAAAGATCCAGTTCTACATCAGCGCAGCAAACACATTGAGCTACACATGCACTTCATGAGAAATCTTGTTCATGATCGTGTTATTAAAGTGCTCTATTTCCCTACAGATGATCAAGTTGCAGACATCTTCACCAAGTCTCTTACAGAAGCGAAGTTTTCTAAACTTCGATCTATGTTAGGAGTTTAGGAATGTGTCCTTAAGGGGGGATAGGCTCTAATGCCTCCTTCCTTCTCCTAATAGTGTCACTTTTGTAAATCCTTCAATCCTATCCCAAGTTGTTCTTAAGGGGGGATGTTAGGATATTTAGATACTTAGGAGTTAGTTAAGATCAACTTGTGTAATATATCCGTTAGGTAAAAGTGTGTTTCATTAGTATGCATTTATAAATATTCTAATTCAACGGTTACAATATGTTCTAGACATAGAGTAATCCGACGGTTCAACTTCTCTTAGATCATACCTACCATTGATCCGTGGCTTAACACCCGATTGGTCTATGATCTCTATTTAAAGAACATAGAGGGTCCTTGGCTAGTTGATCGATTATGAGAAGCTCATGTAACTTTCTTTCTTTTGCATAATAAATTGCTCCAAGTAGCTATTTGGCTGGGGCCGTGGACTGTTTCCCTCTCGAGGGTTTTAACCACGTGACAAACATTGGTGTGTTGATCTGTGATCTATTTATGTGAAGCGGTTTCTGAAGGTGTTTGGTCTTTTGGGAGTACCCTGTGTACCCAAACACACTATAGCCTCTTTGTTGGATAAGCTTCCCTATTTATTTGTGTCTCGGCTATGAGTTGCCTAGGTTGTGTTGGCTAAACCTGAAACAAATAATGCTGCCATCAATATATTGTATATGGAAATGAAATGAATATCTTATGAAAAGCCCATTCATGAAAAGAAGTGTTTCTGAACATACATGAATGCAAGGAAAGCTTAATGAAATTGGCCTTGAAGTGTAAATGTGAAATGTAAAACCCATGTAAAAAGTGTTTTTAAACACGCATGGAGCATGAAGCCTTAATAAATAAAATTCCGTGTAACAAATGCATGGATCAAGGCTATGGAAACTCGAAGGCCCAAAAAGCAATGGTTCTTAAAAGTTATATCTAATGATTGCTAGCCTCACTTGTATTTGATATGGATTGTGATCATTTGTCAAGGTGAATAAGCACCTCTGAACGTAACTTACCTATTTGTGAGACACTGCCATTCCCTGTGTTATTGCTTCTCCAGCATATGATAGAGTGAGTATCCCCTTTCCATATCCAAAGTGCCACAATGTCAAGTTCGCAGTCATCCTTTAGCCTAGCCTTTTGATTTGTAGCTTTCATCCTTCACTAGCGAATTGATTACAACTATGAAGTGAGTATGGTCTTGAAAGTTTAGTCGAAGTCATAATTAATAATTAACAAAACACTATATATTTGGTTGGTAGATTGGCAATGAAATGATTGCTACTTGTTATAATTGTTACTTGAATGATTTGTAGAGCATGTCTTAACCTCTAACACTGGCAATATTGTGATGTTAGCCTGGATCATATTATTGGTCATGTTGACTGGGTATTCAACATTATTTGATCATTTCAAGATTATTATTATTTCATCTGTTTAGGCATATTAGATATTGTATATGATCATGTAGAGATCTGTAGGGTGTATGAGTATACACCTTAGATGGATTTGGGCTCCCTGAGTTCAATGAGACAGTTTATTTTCAGTCCCGGGCAGTTACAGTGATGATTTGTCTCAGTATACCATTCTGGTGCAGTTTTGCCATGTTAAATGGCATGTCTGAGTAGAATGATGATTTGGTTGGTTCACCTAGGGCGTTGTATGAGGAGGGGGTGGTCCAGCCACTTGTTTTTACCAGTATACCCCACTCTCAAAGAGCATGGTGGGCTCAGTTGGACAACGCAGCCACTCCAGGTGGCAATTTGGGCAGATTCACAGTTCCCGAGGCAGATTAGAAATGGTAAAAATGGCTACTGAAGAATTGGATTTGGGCTACCGAGGAAAGAAAATGGCATGGGATAAGTTCTGATGATGAGTGTGATGACTTCCGACCCTTCTCTAGCAGTTTCATAATTCAGGAGGACCTACACCCATCTCTTCGGCATGTTTTATGATTTTCTGGAGCTTTTGGAGGCTCATGATTTTCCCAGAGAGGCACTATTTTGCACTTAGAGTTATATTTTATTTATATTGTGCCATGGGGACACACTAGGGGTGTTAGACATTACTCCTGAGACCCACCATGAGCTTTATTCATGTTTATTTTGTCATATTAAGTGGGATCCCCTCTCCTAGGGCGATTTTGTCTATTTATGTGTTATATTATTATATTGATCCATATACTTTATGTTGAGCTCATCTCAACCATTGATTATAACATTTTGATCTTTTAATCTTAGCCATCCATTCAAAAGGTGTTTAGGATTTTGTTATCTCTCCATCCTATTTAAAGAGGAGAGCTTCTCATTGTAAAGGGGTCTTTGGCACCTAGAATCTTGATAATAGAAAAACTCTTTTGTGGAAATTCTCGGGTCTCCTTTGCATATGGTGTTCTTCGATGGTGATTGGAAAGTCTATTGCATCCTAGAATTTGAGTATTTGTGGTGAGATCTATATTTTTGTGGAAACTGTGTCTTTGTCTACAGGAGGGCGACTTCACTTGGGCATTTTTGGAAGATTTCCTCAACTCGCTTGTTTCGCATCGCTTGTATTAGGGGGTTATCATTAGTATCATTTTGATCTATGGTTTCATCTTGTTATTTCTTTTGTAGAATTTGTCCATTTCTCTTAATGCATCAAATTTGATATTGTTGACGTTTGTTGTGCAGGAGGGAGGGCGCATTGGCTTCCTTGGGCAAATCGATTTGCATAGAATACTCATCCAAATCTTCTAAAATTGATCGGGAACACATAGATCATCATCATCAAGGAATATACAAGGTTATCCAGGTAAGATCCACAAGTTTGTTCTTCTTTTCTTGGTTCCAATCTATTGGCATTTTTATTTTACTGTCAAAACCCTCTCTTAAAATAATCAAATTTTTTTATGGATCAAACCACTTGATCAATTGGCAAACCGTTTCTGGGTATTGTAGATTGGGTCAAAGCCAAAGTGGGTTCTCCTAGTCGTCAATCTTGGGTGACTCCACAAGGCCCAAAATCCAAGGCACTAATCCCTTAAACCCTACTGCATTCCTCACTTAGCCAATTTTTCCTCTGTTTTGATCTTATCTCTGAGGCTTGGGTACTTTGATACTGTCATACCTTTCATCAAGTCTATCCATTGGTACTAGATAGCCCCAATCTTGTCCTTAACCTTCCTGTATTAGACACGGTTCTCAAAGCAGTAGATATTTTCATCATTTGCTAGTACCTTGACCCTGGATTTAGTAGTAAAACTCATAAGTCACTTGTATTTCAACCTTGAATCGATTTCACATATCATAATCTTATTGATCCAGGCCATAACTCATCTTGTGACTTCATCCATAGATCTAGGGTTTACTTCACCTTACACCTTACATATTTCATCTTCCATTGATTTGATATGGTGTCTTGGTTTGACCTCTCCTGTCGGGAGTAGGTTTAGGTCTCCCCCATTGTTGTCTTGGGATAAGACATCATCAAGTGAATATTTCCTCGATTGACGTGACAACCATCCATTTGGGAGTCGAGGCTATCTTGGTTCACCTCTTTGGTTGCCCATCCCTCTACCAATCCATCTTGGATCCATCTCATAGGGGAAACTACAAGTTTGGTGATAACATTTTGGCGTCGTTGTCGGGGAAGGTAGAGGCCTACCTTGGTTTGACATTTATCCCTAAGCTCTACTTCCGTTCTCTTTGCCAACATTTTGGCGCCGTTGACGGGGAGGTAGAGGCTTACCTTGGTTCATCATATTTACCTTTGGTGTCTGTGAATGCATTTATATTCTTATCATTCATGTCACATTCGGTTTAATTTCAGTGATTACATTTTATTTGCTTAATTTTTATAACCACTGCATGTGTTTCACTCACCTCTCCTACGACATTATCCATTGGTGAACATGGTAATTCGTTCACCTGGCGACTCCACAACGCGACTCCACTGAGAAACTAACCCATCCCATAAGTCACAATGAACTCGAATTTATTCCTCCAATATTTTAAAGAAGTCAAGGAAAATCCAATCAAACTTAAAATACAACTTGTATCCCGCTTTGAATTCTCCCAAGTCTATGAGGCACCTCATCCTATGCCAAAAAGATACATTGAAGGGTTGCCTCGTTTCTTTGCAAATTCAGTTGAATCAATTGAAAGCCACTTGGATGCTTTTTGGTGTTATATGGAATCTCGGGGCACAGAGCATGAAGATGTCTATATGCGAGCCCTAGGTGAATCCTTAGGAGGTAATGTCGATTTTTGGTTATATACGTTAACACAAGAATCCATCACTGGATACGACATATTCACTAATTTATTAAGAAAAGAATGGGATAAAAACATTGATGAGTGCATGCAGCCAAATAACAATTGTGTTGTTGTGGATCAATCTAATAAAGATGATCAAGATAACCATAATAAGATAACTGACGATTTTCCTTATCAAATTGATTCTTCCTCTCCTGATCCAGCAGTGGACATGCCTTTGAATGACTCTTCGATGCAAGAGAATGACGACGATCGAATCTCAACCCTGCAGGATCATGACCTTGATCTTGATATAGAAGGGGAACTTATTAAAATCTTGTCAGTGTTAGCTCAGGAAGGCACAAATAAAGAAGGAGAACAAAATGATCACTATCAGGAACCATCCAAAGTTGAATCTCTCATCTGTGAATCCATCGAAGATCCTCATTGCTTGCTTGATGATTATCTTGATTCAAATCTTGATCATATCTCGGAAGAAGATCGTTCACATGATAATTGTGATATGATTGTAAGTGGAGCTGATAGAAAACATCCGTGTTTTAAAATTCTTTATCCAATCTTTGATCAGGATGTGTCAATTCGACGTATGGATATTGACCTTGCTTCAAATATTGCAATCATTCCTGGAACTCAATTGAAAACTTTTTACTCATGAAATTCCGAGATCAATTATTCCAAGTCATATGAGAGAAAATTTTCAATCCACCCTCCCGTTCCAACTTTTCGAGTCTTCCTGTTTGGATTTGTGTTCTAATCAAGTTGGTACTTTTGAAATTTTTTAGTCAGGAATCTGAGCATGGTCACATAATTAGAGAAAACGTGCTTCATTTCCCTTCTCAGTCATCTGTCATGAATAATATTTTTCAACTTATAAGTCTTTCTTATGGGTGGTTGGAGAAGGTGTATACAATCAATTTCATCTTTTCTCCATTTTTAAGCAACAAATGGGTTTGATCTCGTTCTCAGTTTCATTACATTACAACTTGTCTCCATTTGGTTCCTCCATTTTTCATGGAATAAATATAACTGAATGTCCTAGTAGGGTAGAGGAGAAAATGAAGAATTGTTTGAAGTGGCTGAATCATGAGTCATATTGTCTTCTTCCATCAAGAACAAGCTCACATTATTTTTATGATCCTATCAGTATCTTGATGGATGAGTTTCTCAGAAGTCAATTTCATCCTTGGCATGATTTCTTTCCAGATCTTTCTTTGATTTCCAAACAACAAGTTAGAATGGTTTCAATTCTCATATACATTACTTCTAAACCATCTCTGGCTTGCTGGGTCATTACTGTAAAGAAAGAACAATCGATCATTTTAGCAAGTGGTTACATTGGATCTATCATTTTACTTAGCACTTGCCTAATTGGTTAGAGTAGGGTAGGTAGGATGAAATAAGCCTCTTTTGGGCAGTAGTTTTTAGCTTTTTAGTCTGACACCTTTTGTTTCTTCCCTAAGCTTGCCTTCGAAGCTCTTAGTGTAGTCCTGGGTATTTGTCTTTTTCCTGCACATAAAATCAAACTCCTTTTGAGTTATTAGATTAGATTTACTTCTTGCTTTTCAGTTTCAGTACTTTCTTTTATCTACGTATTGTTCTGACGACTGGTCTGTGAGTTTGGTACAGCTCTGGACATTTTGCAGGTAGTGGATGACATTTTGATAGCTGTAGCAGAGCTAGAGTGATGGATCGAGGATACGAGTAGCAGAGTGCGCGGACCAGATATTATGAGGTTTTCAAGCGCTTTATTCAGCAGAAAACTTGCCCCAACTGGAACCAGATGTTATCACATATATAGTAGTCGGGCTACCATATTCTATTTTTTATTCCAGTACACTGTTTCATCCAGTTCCATTACATATGAGATGCTGAGACGAGCATCTATGATGGATCACTATTTGATGATGGACTATAGTACTTTCCCATGCCATGACTGAGTCTTAGGACACTCAGATTTGAGGACTGATGTAGCAATTTAACTATTTACAGAGCAATCAATATTGCCCAAAGTTGCAACAACAAATTCTCAATGGACAGATGTTGTTTCGGATTGGTTATTCATAGGTATATGACTCGGCAGATATTATCTTGTGTTATGGTTATTATTTCTATTATACTCATTCTTGTGACATGTCTTAGCATTTAGTATCATGATCTGGCGATCATATAAATATGTGGACCTGGTTGTATTGATATTATGTATGTATGTCCCTACTTCGACCTAGAAGTTCTTGACCCATACTCATTGGTTTTTCCCTCCTTTAAGAGAATAGAGGTGATCATTCCCACCATACTTTGGCTTGCTAGTGTTGGTCTCATTGTTCACTATATCCACCCATCCATTACCTTCCAGTTATGTTTATATCCCGACCTACTACTTGACCTGTGGCATGGAGGACCTTTCCCCACTATAGCCTCTTTGTTGGATAAGCTTCCATGTTTATTTGTGTCTCGGCTCTAAGTTTCCTAGGTTGTGTTCGCTAAACTTGAAACAAATAGTGCTGCCATCAATACAATGTATATGGGAATGAAATGAATATCTTGTGAAAATCTCATTCATGAAAATAAGTGTTTTTGAACATACATGAATGCAAGGCAAGCCTAATGAAATTAGCCTTGAAGTGTAAATGTGAAATGTAAAACACATGTAACAAGTGTATTTAAACACGCCACGCATGGAGCAAGAAGCCTTAATAAATAAAAATCCGTGTAACAAATGCATGGATCAAGGCTATGGAAACTTGAAGGCCCAAAAATCAATGGTTCTTAAAATTTATATCTAAAGATTGTTGGTCTCACTTGTATTTGATATGGATTGTGAGCATTTGTCAAGGTGAATAAGCACCTCTGAATGTAACTTACCCATTTGTGAGACACTGACATTCCTTGTGTTATTGCTTGTCCAGCATATGCAAGAGTGAGTATCCCCTTTCCATATCCAAAGTGTCACAATGTCAAGTTAGCAATCATTCTTTAGCCTAGCCTTTTGATTTGCAGCTGTCATCCTTCACTAGCAAAAGGATTACAGCTATGAAGTGAGTATGGTCTTGAAAGTTTGGTCTGATTCATAATTAAGAATTAATAAAACTCTATATATTTGGTTGGTAGATCGCCAGTGAAATGATTACTACTTCTTATAATTGTTACTTGAATGATTTGTAGAGCATGTCCTAACTTCTAACATTGACAGCAGTGTTATGTTAGCCTTGGTCATATTATTGGTCATGTTGACTGGTTATTCAACATTATTTGATCATTTACAGATTATTATTATTTCATTTGTCTTGGCATATTAGATATTGTACATGATCATGCAGAGATCTGTAGGGTGTATGAGTATACACCTTAGATGGATTTGGGATCATTGAGTCCACTGGAACAGTTTATTTTCTGTTCTGGGCAGTTACAGTGATGATTTGTCTCAGTATACCATTCTGGTGCAGTTTTTCCATGTTAAATGGCTCGTTAGAGCAGAAGGATGATTTGATTGGTTCACCTGTGGCGTTGTATGAGGATGGGATGGCCCAGCCACTTGTTTTTACTATTATGCCCCCCTCCTAGAGAGCCTGGTGGGATCAGTTGGATAACGTAAGAACTCCAGGTAGCAGTGTGGGTAGATTCACAATTTCTAAGGCAGATTAAAAATGGTAAAAATGGCTAGTGAAGAATTCGATTTGGGATACTGAGGAAAGGAAATGGCATGGGATAAGTTTTGATGATGAGTGTGATGACTTCTTACCCTTCTCTAGGAGTTTTAGCATTCAGGAGGACCTACACCCATCTCTCCGGTATGTTTTATGATTTTTTGGAGGTTTTGGAGGCTCACGATTTTCCCAGAGAGGCACTATTTTGCACTTATAGTTATATTTTATTTATATTGTGCCATGGGGACACACTAGGGGTGTTAGACATTACCCCCTAGACCCACCGTGATCTTTATTCATGTTTATTTTGTCATATTGAGTGGGATCCCCTCTCCTAAGGCGATTTTGTCCATTGATATGTTATATTATTATATTGATCCATGTACTTTATGTTGAGCTCATCTCAACCATTGATTAGAACATTTTGATCTTTTAATCTTAGCCATCCATTCAAAAGGTGGTTAGGATGTTGGTATCTCTCCATCTTATTTAAAGGGGAGAGTTTCTCATTGTAAAGGGGTTTTTGGCTCTTAGAGTCTTGATAATAGAAAAAACTCTTTTGTGGAAATTCTCGGGTCCCCTTTGCATCTGATGTTCTTCAATGGTGCTTGGAAAGTCTATTGCATTCTAGCATTTGAGTATTTGTGGGGAGATCTATATTTTTGTGGAAACTTTGTCTTTGTCTACGAGAGGGCAACTTCACTTGGGCGTTTTTGTAGGGTTTCCTCAACTCGCTTGTTTGGCATCGCTTGTATCAGGGGGTTATCATTAGTATCATTGTGATCTATGGTTTGATCTTGTTATTGCTTTTGTAGCATTTGTCCATTTCTCTTGGTGCATCAAATCTGATATTGTTGACGTTTGTTGTGTAGGAGTGAGGGCGCATGGCTTCCTTGGGCAAATCGATTTGCATAGAATACTTATCCAAATATTCTAAAATTGATCGAGAATGCATAGATCATCATCATTAAGGCATCTACAAGGTTATCCGAGTAAGAGCCACAAGTTTGTTCTTCTTTTCTTGGTTCCAATCCATTGGCATCTTTATTTTACTGTCAAAACCCTCACTTAAAATAATCAGAAAATTTTATGGATCAAACCATTTGATCAATTGGCAAACCATTTTTGGGTATTGCAGATCGGGTCAAACCCAAAGTGGGTTCTCCTAGGCGTCATGTCTGGGTGACTCCACGAGGCCCAAACTCCAAGGCACTAATCCCTCAAACCCTAGCGCATTCCTCACTTGGCCAATTTTTCCTGTGTTTTGATCCTATCTTTGAGGATTAGGTACTTTGATACTGTCATACGTTTCATTAAGTCTATCCATTGGTACTAGATAGCCCCAATCATGTCCTTAACCTCCCTGTATTGGACACGGTTCTCAAGGCAGTGGATATTTTCATCATTTGCTAGTACCTTGACCCTAGATCAAGTAGTAAAATTCATAAGTCACTTGTATTTCAACCTTAGATCGATTTCAGATCTCATAATATTCTTGATCCATGACATAACTCATCTTGTGACTTCATCCATAGATCTAGGGTTTACTTCACGTTACACCTTACGTATTTCATCTTCCATTGATTTGATCCGGTGTCTTGTTTTGACCTCTCTGTCGAGAGTTGGTCCGGGTCTCCCCCATTGTTGTCTTGGGCTAAGACAACATCAAGTGAATTTTGCTTCGATAGGCGTTGTTGTCGCCCAAAACTGGCACATGTGTGCTAAAGCCGAAAAGGTGAACGCATCAGCTCGACGACAACTCTTGAGAGAGAGGCCAATGTCACCACACCCCTCTCTCCTCGCTTCATGTTGGCTCTTCTCCAATTCTAGGGGGGATTCCCTAAGGTAGGATCGCTAAGGCAGGTGCAGCAAAGGGGAAGTTGATCTGAAGTGGCTTCCTTAGAGAAACATTTGTAACAAAAAAGGTAAAGGTATTTTGATTGATGGGAAGGAAGGGAGGATCGGTCCTTGAGGGATGACCAGTGTCAGTGTCAAAAGGAAGAATGGAGTCAAAAGAGGACTCAGGGAGGCCTTGTGTTTCACAAAAGTGAGATTAAACTAGTACGTTCCATAATCAAAGGCAAGGAGAATGTAAGTATAATTGACTATTGTCCATTACTCCTAAGACCTTTAAGTATAATTGACTATTGTCCATTACTTCGATAGGCGTTGTTGTCGCCCAAAACTGGCACGCATGTGTTGAAGCCGAAAAGGTGAACGCGCCAGCTCGACAACTCTTGAGAGAGAGGCCAATGTCACCACACCCCTCTCTCCTCGCTTCATGTTGGCTCTTCTCCAATTCTAGGGGGGATTCCCTAAGGTAGGATCGCTAAGGCAGGTGCAGCGAAGGGAAAGGTGATCTAAAGTGGCTTCCATAGAGAAACATTTGTAACAAAAAAGGTAAAGGTATTTTGATTGATGGGAAGGAGGGGAGGATCAGTCCTCGAGGGATGACCAGTGCCAGTGTCAGAAGGAAGAATGGAGTCAAAAGAGGACTCAGGGAGGCCTTTCGTTTCACAGAAGTGAGATTAAACTAGTACGTTCCATAATCAAAGACAAGGAAAATGTAAGTATAATTGACTATTGTCCATTACTCCTAAGACTTTTAAAAACATAACGCCGACAAACAACTTGACAACTACAAATGATTGCCCAATGGCCTAGATTATAGCCTTCTATGCTAGGTTTACTCTACAACTTATGAAAAAAACGCAACCATGAAAGAGATGCCCAATATATCCAAGAACCCAACATGATTTTTCTTTATTCATCTATGGGGAAAAACCGTCCCAACTGTTTTCCATCCGTTACAAAGAAAGGGACTAATCCCTTTATAGGTCCAAAGTGGCTCTCTCTTAAAATACAAAAGAAAAATAAAATAATTGAATAATAGAATAATGAGAAAAAGTGGGATCCTATATCCACTTTTTTCTCATTCAAAATCTCACTAATCTCCAAAATCACTAAGGTTAACACCATCGTTGATTTAGAAGGTTTGAAAACTTTATGGAACTAGTAGATGCCGGGATCGAGAGTCCAATGTAACTCCAGAATTAACAACCACCGATAAGACCAATGATACATGGAGAGAGAAAGGAAGAAACGTGCCAGCAGACAACTCCTCATTGCAAATTGACATAATGTGAAACCCCCCATCCTTGACTTGGTTAAATGAAACCTTAAGATCGCGTGCTGGTGACTGGCAGCCAATGAGAGAAAAATGACACGCGGTTATCAGGTGGATAGGCCACTAGAATTGAGAGTTCAAGTAATCGACTACCAGAAGGAAACGTGGAGACAGGTAGACTTCCACTCGGCTCATGCTTCGTTCTAGATTTTGGCTGTCAAAGAAAAAGCGAGCCAGATCCCACATTTTTTGCCAAATAAAAAACGCCCAAGTTGTATCCTCGACAAAAGATGCGTGATTGAACACTAATTTGGAAAGTAAGCCACCTCTTTTTAATTTGTCCACTGCACCAATCATAGAACGACAACAGTGTATCCCACGACTCTCTGCTCGACGTCAAGATATATTTTCTATTTGATCCCACCGATTATGAGAAGTAGCAGGCTTGGGGCCGAGTTTCACTGTCCGACAGCCAAATGGACCGTGGATCCAAGTTTAAACAACAGCCGCTCCAAAACATCTGCAACTGTAAACCATGGAGTTTTATTTTCCACCGCATCACCAAAACGCCCACGAAGTTGACACATCTGTCAATATGGAATTCGGTCATCTAATTAGGGACAGACTGAAAGCCTTGATGGATGTGCCATTTTGAGTTTGTCCTCCATCTCCACGACTCAAACACAACAGTCAGATGCCATCCAGGATTTAACATTGCAGCTCCAAGTGTTCTCGTCGATGTCCATCGTCACCGGATCATTAGATCTATTCATAACCTGCACGTAGTCTCCTACGATCATCCACGCACAAGTCCAGGATTTCATGACTCTGGTGCAGTGCCTCGAACTTAGGAAACTCAATTAGTGCCTGGTTGATCCTATCTAGAGTTGGGAATTTTGACATGTCAACATTGAACTTCCTTGCAGAAGCAACCTGTAGAACAAGGAAAACGTCTGCCAGTCAAACCCTTCTCAATAAAATGCCTAGCCCAATTCAATCGTTCATCAGGTCCAAGATCCTGTGCAATCATGTTCAAGACAACCCCACTCTGAACAGGTTTTATGTTTGAGCCAATACAAGCAGCAACCTGAAGGGTGAGGGATTTTAGCCAAGGATCAGCTGGAAGAAGTGGACGTTCATGGTATTTGTCCTCCAAGTACAATATAATAGCAAGTGAGTCAGAAATAGTTACATCATCATCCACCAAAGCTGGAACATACTAGAGGGGGTTCAGTTTTTTATATTCTTCAGTATGGTGCTCCCCTTGAGCCAGATTTACTGCTCATTAGAGGAAATTTGGGGTCTAAAATGGGCCTTATAAGAAAACGTGCCAAAATAAGTTTTTGTGAGTTGGAATTCAAGAACCAATAGAATTTCAATAAAATAAGTCAACCATAATGGTTGAATTGACATATTTGTCATTAAAAAAAACTACTTTTTTTGTTCGTATTTTCGACATATCTCCCTGTGTTTCTACTCAAATTTCGATTGGGAGAGCTCCTTGGATGCGGAATTTGATTCCGCATCCAAGGAGCTCTACATCATCACGTTTTTTCAGGTATTTCTTGTTTTTGGGGTAGCGGGGTCCGTCAAAAGTATGCAGTGTGGGTACTACATCATCACGTTTTTTCAGGTATTTCTTGTTTTTGGGGTAGCGGGGTCCGTCAAAAGTATGCAGTGTGGGTACTCGTTGGATGCAGAATCAAA
>LPNX010011017.1:12137-34089 GCA_001517045.1 Pseudotsuga menziesii | reverse complement strand
AGAGAAGAGCCTTAAGGCTCAAAGCATCCAAGTATATCTTAATTAAAGATGGTTTAGGATGGAGGAATCCAGATGGGATTATCCTTAGATGTGTGGACGATAATGAATCTAAAAAACTAATGGATGACTTTCATAATGGTTTTTGTGGTGGTCACTTTGCTGCTAGAACCACCACCCATAAGATTCTTAGAGTTGGATATTATTGGCCCACCATATTTTCAGATGTGCATCAGTTTGTGAGGAAGTGTGAACCTTGTCAATTGTTCACTGGAAAACAAAAGTTAGCTGCCCTTCCCCTTCAGCCAGTTGTTGTAGAAGCACCTTTTCGGCAGTGAGGTTTAGACTTTATAGGGAAGTTTAAAGATAATTCAAGTAATGGGTTTTCATGGATTATAACAGCTACAGATTACTTCACTAAATGGGTTGAAGCCATTCCCACTAAGTCAGCAAATGAAAAAGTAATCATGGATTTTCTTGAAGATAGGATAATAACAAGATTCGGAGTGCCTTCAAAGATAGTAACAGATAATGCTAAGGCCTTTTGTTCAGCAGAAATGTCTGCATTTTGTTTGAAGTATGGCATAGTTTTATCTAATGCATCAGATTATTATCCTCAAGGAAATGGTCAAGCAGAATCTAGTAACAAAAACTTAATGACCATAGTCAAGAAAATTGTAGGAGAAAACAAAAGGTCTTGTGATAGTAAAATAAAACATGCTTTATGGGCTGATAGAATAACAAAGAAAGCATCTACAGGCAAGAATCCTTTTGAGTTGGTATATGGTGTAGAAGCACAGCTACCAGTTCACCTTACCCTACCAGTGTATCAGTTGCTCTGAGAGTTTGACATAGAAGAGTCTGCACTTCAAAACATAATAAATCAGTTAGTAGAGCTGGATGAAATAAGGAGAAAAGCTTATGATCAGAACTTCAAAAGTCAAGTGAAGACAAAGAGAGCCTTTGACAAGTCAGCTAGACAGAGAGACTTCAAAGTAGGGGATACAGTTGTCCTATGGGACAAAGGCAGAGAAAAGCCAGGGAAGCATGGGAAATTTGACAGCCTATGGTTAGGCCCTTATGTGATCAGATTAGTTGCAGGTCCAAATTCTTTCAACCTGAGTCACTTGGATGGTGAGCCATTGAACATTCCAAGGAATGGTCAACAGCTCAAGTTTTATTACACATAGAGTCAACATGGTGTCGAAAGGGACACCCTTTGTAACGTATCTCTAACCTTTTTCCCTTGCATTTCTTTAAAGTTTCGTATTATTTCATTGGTTTATTCATTTATGCATATAGATGTGAGTAATTGTATGTCTATTTCATTTTGTATAGCAATTTCATTTATTTATTTATTGTTTATTTATTGGTATTTGCTTAAGGACTTATGTTGGTTATTGGTGAGAAATTTGTGGTTGCAGGATTCTGGAGTTCTCATATGCTCTCCGATGATCGAACACATGTCCCCTAGTTGGAGCCAGATGTTGCCCACCTATTTCGACTAGGTGGCAACTCCATGTACATGAAGATGTACATAATTGTACAAATTGTACCTTGGAAAAATCTGAGGATTTTTCACTTCTGCAGGGCAATTGCCCCTTTGTAAAACGAAATGTCCGCTCCCCTGCGTGGGAAAATTAATGTAATTTCATGTGCTAGTATGGGTCATATGATATGGATGCCACACCATGGAACTGGTGGTTAGGGAAGTCCCCTCATCGAGTGTTTTTTCCCTTTCCAATTAATCTTGTTGTTTAAACGATTTTAATTGGTTTGGTTTTTTACTCAAAATCCTCCGAAGTGGTGACGGGCGTTCTAACAGTCAAGTCCCTGAGGTGGCTAAGGCTTCAAAATGTTATCCATGACCATGCTAGACATTTGTATAGAGTCTTGCGGAGTTTCGTTATGTTGTTGTATTTTTATTTATTTTTTCCTAGTTAATTAATTTCACCCCTTGGTGGTTAATTAACTCAGTTTTTATGTAATAATGTAATTGCTCAAGCACTGACATTTTGTAATAGGGGCTATCAATGCAAAGTAAATTGCTATGAAACCCCCTAAGCCACTGCTTCGAGTCCCATGTCTTTCTGATAAGGGGTTGAAGAGATAGACCAATTTTGGTCAAGAGGGGTCTATCTTCCCTATGGAATTAATTAATTTCCCTAAGTCAAAAATTCATATTATTTCATTTTGAAGGAAAAAATCAAATAATGCCATGGTAATTTTGTTTGGGGGTTGCCAAGCCTAGGAAAATTTATTCCAAATTTTTCCACCCCCCCATGGCCAAGATATAATTTTTAATTTTTCCTAAGTCAAACTTGGAAAAATTTAAAAATTAAATTGAAAAATTAAATCTAAGATGAAATATTATATTTTTAGCCTAAGTCTAAAGGTGAAATGTTTATTTTGGAGCAAAGGCTAAAGTCAAAGCCAAGTTTAGAGGACATAAAAGTGGTCTAAACCCTCACTAAAGATGGCGCATGCATGTAAAGCGGCCCAAAGAGGGGCGCTAGTGTGAAAACCCTTGCTAAGTGGAGCACTCAAGCTAAAAATGCCTCCAAATATAGCGCTAGGGTAAAAAAGACCCCATTTTAGTGGGGCGTCAACATTAAAAGGGAGGCGCTATCAATAGAAGGGGGCGCTACCATATTTGGAGGAGGGCGTCATACATAGAGAGGGCGCTACTTATGGAGGAAGGGCGCCACATTAAGAGGAAGGGCGCTAGATCTAGAGGAGGAGCCTAGCCTATGGGCCCACTCTAAAACCCCAAAGCAATCTAAGGGGGCGTTTTTGGTCAAAACCCTAGATCTAAGGGTGTGGATTGATTAAGACATGGATCAAGCACCTAAGCCATGGATTGAAAAGTAATCTAAGGGTGTAGAATGGTTGAGATGGGTGCAAAGTCAAATACCTAGATCTAGTGGTGGAGATATAATCTAGATCTAGATCTAATCTTGGCCATTGATCTTCAAGGGGTTGGGGTCTTCGTCAACTATATAATGGGGGTCTCACTCCCTCATTTGACAACTTCTCTCATGCTATTGTTATGCTGCTGAAATTACTCCATATTCTCTCAAGCTTCTTTGGCTATTGTAATGTTCTTGCCCTAGTTGGACTTAATACAACAAATCTTTGGAGGAATTCTTGGTGTCTCTCTTCTACATTTCATGCATCCTTTGTGAGGTAACTTGCTTTATATATTTATTTGATTTGCATTTGTATTAGTTTAGATAGCTCTCCACAAAGTATTTTGTGGAGAGATTTGCAAGTAGAAGTATTTCTTCTTCCATTTGTGAGTTTTCAATAGGATTTATCAAAGTATTTTGGTAGATTTATTGGGTGCTCACCTCTTTGCTTACATTTTGCAGCTCTCATAAGTTTATTTGCAGGGATCTAGAGCAAAGGAGCATCTTTCTCCATTGGTTATAATTCTGTTTTCTATTTTCGCACTTTTTCTTACGAGGGTTTTAAAACTCAGTTTTTATCATTGTATAGTGATAAAAACCTTGGTTTTAAGGCCCCAGCCCTTAGTATATTAGTTCATTACTTCAGATCTATTGTTTTAACATCATTTAGGTGGCTGGAAACTCAGTTTTCAGCCCTCTAAACATCATATTTCTGTTATCTTTTCACTCAGATTTTTGCCATTTTTTGGGGATTTTTGGGACTAATTTTTCTTTGAGTTTTCTGTGATTTCCAGCAAGTAAAGCTTGCTGGTTTGTGACAGGTTTTACGCAGGTGAAGGGGAGGTGTTGCCCAAATTGGCCCAGAAATACCTCAACCTTCAATCAGTTTCAAAAGGGGTTCAAACCCTCACTCCTTTCTCCATTTTTTTCTGATATTTGTAAACCCCAATGAGAAGTTCTCTTGGGGTATTCTACAAAAGTTCATAAAGCATTTTGTAATCTATATGTAAAAAGATTAGGAAGTAGAGTAGGAAGTAGATAACTAGTTTTATTTCTGTTTACCCACCTATCTCTGTTACAGACCACCATTTCTGTAACAGAGATTGAAGTGAGGTTATTTTAGTCTCTTTTACTTCTGTTCCCCACCTATCTCCATTACAGACCACCATCTCTGTAACAGATATTGTTGTGCGGTTAGGCATTGTTTTGGCTAATAGCATTTCCCTTTCAAAGTAGTTTAATTTTATTTTCTGTCAAAAAGGGGTAACCATACAACTCACTAATCCGGTGTATCCTCTGCCCACTTGTCATCTCCCTTTAGGGACTTCAAGTTGGGTATGAAAAGCAGGAGAAGTGGGGGCTTAGTTTAATTAAAACAACACTCTTTTTTTCTGCTACAAACTCTCATACTTTTTTCTCAGTCCAAGATCAAGTACCGGCACCTCCCATAAGGGATACCGCTTGGTTGATCTTGTTGATAATTTAAAATTAACCTTGCATGCTAATCACCAAGATTAAAATTTATCCTTAAAATTTACCAACAACAACTTCACTACCCCCTGTTCCTCTACTCGGTTATCACCCTTTGGGGTATTCGCGAGATACGACATGGGATAGAGGAGTTTTAGTTTAATAGGCATCCATCTAGCTGTTTTTCCTGTTGATTAAAAACAGTGCCCTCAGAGGCGACTTGGGGTAGAAGACTGTGGGGGGTCTCTAGGCGTTCTACGTCCCCCTTGTTGAGCACCAAGGCATTGGGGTTTGACCTATGAGCTACGGGTGGGCTTTGCTCCCACTTTGTTGAGCGCAACAGCATTCCCTCTTTGACTTGAGAAATACTGGATTGGGGTAGTCACACCACCGGTTCGAAAACTAAATTTCAAGAGGAAAAACCTTAATAAAATCTACCTAAAATAAACCAAGAGACATTGCAAAACCGGTTCTATAACATTTTTCATTTTAGCGCACTTCCACTCCAGCATTGCACTCCAACACTTTACTTTCAGTCTCTTTTCAGTTTCATTTAATTTCAGTTCTGCAATTGTTTATGTGGTGAATGCTTAACATTTGTTTAATTGCTTCAAGTAATTCAACTTAAAAGTCTTTCCATTTTTCATTTACTGTTGGTTTGATAAATTTCATTTAAGGTATTTTCCTTCCGCTATCTCTTGTCTATAACTTGTAAATCTGGTTCATATTTGTCTAAACTGTAACTATTTTACTGGTTCATTTGTTTATACTGATAAATCTAGATCATCTGTACATTGCTTAGATATCTTGATTCATCATTGTATCATTTATTTGTTTATTCATCTCATTTGTTAGACAACTTAACCTGTGGGATAATTAACTTAGACTGCATCCATTGAAAGTTGCATTCTCTGACTCCATTCTTTAGGCACTGGTTATAAATAAAATGATTGACTGTCATTTAAATATTGCATCTTGCATTGGTTTGACTGTCATCTTTCAAAACCTTAGCCTCAATCTTAATAAAAGATCCCTTTAATTAATTTGTAATTAATTAATAAAACTGGAACTTAGTCTTCCCTAGGGACTTCCCCCCTTGGCTCTGTTGGGATCTTGCCTAAACGGAGGAGTTGTGGACTGTGGTGACAGTGGTCCCCAACTCTCGCTTGCCCCGAAGGACACACATAGCAGGTTGTGACTTTCCTGTGTCTTAAAGTGTGAATTAGGCGGCAACACACCCTCAGCACCCAATTTATGCAAATATGTGTTAGAGGAGCAATACATGTTCCACCATTCGATAGGACTCAACCCATCTAGATCTTTGGTTGTATGCAGGTTACCAAAGACTCCATATTCACTGATGTATTTGCTCAAAGATTCACTTCGTACTTGAGCACACTCCTCCTCATCAGGGACCAAGCATATACCCATTCTGCACCTCTGGATCTATGAGTGGTTTTCTCCTAACTCCACCCCCAGGTGCTACTTGGGATAACCAAGATGGAGAATAATATTTTGGTGTAAGGAGTAAGGGCATCTACTAGGGCATGGAGTGGAACATTTATGTGGAAAAACCTTCCCATGTTTAAGAAGTGATTTTTCTTGATTGAAGGGTAAATTTGTATTAAGGTCATGATAGAGAAGTTCAATCAACTTCAACAATTAGGCATCAACACCACCAACATAAAGGTACATACAGAGGTTGATGTGCTTGATTCAATTACAATCCCTTACCCACATACATGATGGAATCTAGTGGAAATGTTGCAAATCTGAAATCCTGAAAACTATTGAGTATGTTGAATTTTGAATGAGATTTAAAATTCTACTTTTTGCTTATGAAGTCCGATGAGGTTGGAACCACTCTCAAACATCCTGAAACATTTAATGATAATGTTAACAATTTAAGTAAAATGATAGAAAATGAAAGATAGGATAAAAAGTGAAAGATACGATAGAAAATGAAAGATAGGATAGAAAATGAAAGATGAGGAGAATGTCACTTTTACTTTAAGAATTTAACATTACCATATAATGCATCCCCTAAATGAACTCTAACCATGCCCAAAAATCCAAGTGGAACAACGTCTTAGTTACAAAAACAAAAAAAAAGAAAAAAAAATTGCCTCAATTCTTGCGAGCACTTAGGGAGCATTTTTTTCCTCAGGAAGCACGCTTCCTAAAATCACTTTCAGAAGGGAGCGATTAGGAATTGGACTACCGGGAGCAATTCCTAATTGCTCCCTCTAGGAGTGCGCTTCGGGAGCGAAGCAGTAGGAGGAAGGGCACTTCCCCACAACATAGATTTCAACAATATAGGGTCAAAGCTTAAGAAAACCATAAGGGTTCACTGTAGTTTTTTGCACCTCTATCCTACTGCTATGCTGTGTTTCTGCTGTGAAGTGTTACACTGAAATCAGGTGATCCCCTTTTACCTTACAACTCTAGAACTATACCCCCTTTTGTTTTTAATTTGTAAATAATGACAGAATTTTAAACATTCACAAATAAGTAGTACTAATCACATCCCCACCTCTTGATTTACCAGAAAGAAACTTACTATTCCACCTTTAGGTGCACAGTCCATAATGTGTTCATTCCACATATTGACGTTCAACAATATAAAAAGTCATACAAACCTAATTCTACTATATTTGTGGATGCAAGAAAAATTTATAACTTTCGACAAAATATTGTTTCGTTAAACTTGGTTTGATATTGCACAAGAAAATTCTCAATCCAGTCACAACTATTAAGTTGTGCTGAAGCTCACAGAGGTTTTGCATATTTAAAAATTGACAGACTGATTTGCAAATCAATGCAAATTTTTTTATGAAGCTACCACATTTGAACTTTCTTATGACCTAGCTAAAGATGTCGTGTAACTAGTTTATTTTATTTGTAAATTGTTTGCTTTGTAGCGATTCCTGTAGTATGTGGTTAGTCCTTCTAATGATAATGTATTGGAGTGTGTCTACATTCATTTGTTTTGGCTACAATATCTAGGTTCTGCTAGGAAACTTCTACTTTGTTCATGCAAAGAAACCCTATATGAGCGGACAACCAAGAAGGGGCAAGAGAGAGCAAGAGAGCACAGATTCATAACTGTGCATACAGTGCACAGTTCTTAGTATTACACAAGGTAGTGCCTAATTGGGGTTTCAGGATAAAGATAATTCTGAAGATAGTGTGTTAAAAATACAATAGCCCATCTCCACAAATTACAACTTATAATTAATGTCTATGCCATGCATTCTCCTCCCTACTTAACAAAATAAGATAAGATGATTTTATTAATGTTCACAGATGACCAAAGAGTAGGTCAGTGGGGCTATAAACATCAGTCAGTTAACATCAAAATAGGGGCACTTCTAGATTCTATAAGAAAACAAGATACAAATGAGAGTACTATTTCAGGGAAGAGAGACATCATAAAGGGTGAACTAGAAAGGTAGACCCTAGAAATAGAGGAAGCACTACTCAATACCAGGGATAAAAAATAGTATAAGTAGATAAGATAATTTTATTAATGTCCAACTGATGACCACAAAAATAGATCAATGGGACTGTTTGGTACCAATATGTCAATACAAAGTGTGAGCACTCAAACGGATCCTATAAAAATGGAATGCAGAAAGAAAAGTAAGACTAAAAACCTAAAGATCGAACTCCAAAGATGGAGAGCCAAGCTAGGAGAGAGATGTATAGAGATAATAGATCTATGGCCTATGAAAAAAATGGTGTTTGCTTGACATGTTACATCAGAATCATCTCTCCTAACATCTGCGGCCGTTTGGAGGAAGCATAGAGTAGAACCTTGTTCAAAGGAAGAGATGGAAGAGGAGATAGACGAGGTATTGTGTCTCTACCTGGAGTGATGTGCCTTCCTCTGTGATCTAAAAGAAACTGGTTGACTGCTGGTATGAGGCTGAGATTGGCTATGTCATTGGGGTAGGACGGAAGAGGAGGACGTCCTATGTTTCCAAATAGGTCTAGAGTCAAAAGAAGTGTCACCATATGTATTCCTCTTGGTACCCCTCGAAGATAGGAGCATTGAATAAAAGGAAGTAATTTGTTGGCTGGAGACTGCTCTAGTAGATGAACATGACTGGAGGGCAAGGGAGCAGAGTTGAAGGGCCTCCTACAAAATACAAGGCCAGACATCTGTGGTTAGGGTATTGAAAGAAACTTGTCAGGGACTGAATCTCCCTGAGAAGAAGCTCTCTAAACAGACAATGAATTGTTTACGGATCTCATAGTATACAGGAGAATGAAAGATGAAGTGCTCCTCTGTCTCAACCTCTCGAAGATGGAAAACCTAGAAGATACTATCTGATCGGTCAATCTAGTGATCTGTCTCAACCTTAAGATGATGGGAACCCACTCTAAACTGGCCTAAAGGGATATGAAGAGCATGTTCCCAATAGTGAAAAGTGTAATGAGTTTGAATAATGAGTCTGCCCCTCAGGTCCATGAAATGGTCAGCATAAAAGCTCGTCTTTGGACGTAACTCGCCTTGAAGGTTGATCCATGTGACCTGCACATATTGTTTATAGATATCATCTCGAGTGATTTTGTTCAACTCCTACATGGTTGGAAAAAAATGGGCAAGCGCATTCAGAGAGTACAAAAATAGAGGAAGTCGGTTTATCATAATACCAACAGAATCCAACAGAGCCAAACTCCCGCATACCATCATCGAGTTCGGCCTAAAGGGCTAGCAAAGGCAATGGACTTCGATGACTGGTAGTCCATGTATGAGTAGTGCTCTCGCCCTTTCGTTGAGACTGCTAAGCTCTGAATACGATGTAAGTTCTGAATGCAGCGTGTTATCCACTAATTGTGCAGTTAGTGGATTTCTAGTGAGCCGCCAGTTATTGAACATGATGCATGTTCATTTCCATAGTCCAGAAGTTCGTTTGTTCCAGAAATAGCCAGTTTTGGCTATCCTTTTTTATTTTTTGTCAAAATGACCATACCCCATGGGGTTGTAAGAAAGTGTGCTAGTAGGGGGGTCTTGAGTGGCTCGGTTCCCTTAGACTTAACAATCAAATAGGGTATTCCAAGGAGTTTTTTCCCTTGTCGATTATTTCTTTGCCTTTAGCCAAGTTATAATCAATGAGTTTTTCTCCTGCTACCTCCAAAGCTGGAATGCCCAAATTTGGCGGCTAGGCCTTGGGGGGTTATTAGAGTCCAACATTAAAATATGAACCTACTAAACACTATTGGTATGTTCTATGGTCATTTCCTATGTCTCGGGATGTGTTAAAAAAATGTTCGATTTTTTTTACTGGGCGTCCTCGTATTTTTAATTTATTATTTTTTATTATGGAAAAGTAATTAAAATTTTCAATTAATTAAACCATTTTTCCTACATGGTTTAATTGAAAATTTTCAAAATGTAATAATTAAGTGGTTTGGGGGTGTATTTTGGCAAATAAAGACTTGTTTTCTAAGCCAAGTCACTCATTTAACCCCTAGACACACTTATCCTAAGTTTCGGATGATTATTTTTCACTTAATTGAATATTTCCTCAAAATCAATAAATGAGGAATATTTAATTAAAATAATCATTATTTTATTAAATGGAGATAAATAAAAAACTCTCCAAAATAAACCGAATTGAATAAAGTAAAGGGCTAATTAGCTCGGCAAAAAGCATATGGGAAGATTCCAATAAAGTCCTAACTGATCTGAGTCAGTATCACAGTGCTACAGTGAACCTCACCTTGGGATTTGCACCTCTCTCCATGCATGGATGTTTTCCTTCTTTGGCATGTTTCTATTGGATGGGTGATGCAAACAAGAAAGAGGGTGGGCACCTTGCCTAGGTGGAGGCCACCTCACCCCCTGCCATAACTCCAGAAGCTCAGTTTAACTTCAGATCAATGTAGTTTGTTATCACAGATATAGTAGCCAGGATACCATATTCTATTTTTCAGACACAGTACATTTTTCAGCCAGATCTCTTACATATGAGATGCTGAGATGAGCAGTTTTGACGGATAATTATTTTGTTAGTGGACTATTATACTCTCCCATGTCAGGACTGAGTCTGAGGACACTCAGATTCGAGGACTGATGTAGCCATTTAGTCATTTGCAGAGCAGTTAGTGATACCCAGATTGGTTCTAGTGTTGTTTTCTCATTGGACAGATGATGGTTCAGATGGATTATTTGCATGGTTATGACTCAGCATTTATTTTATTGTGTTATGGTTATCATTGCTCTTATACTCATCTTTGTGACATATACTAACATTTAGTGTCATGATCTGGCAGTCATAAATATATGGACTTGGATGTATTTGTATTATGTATTGGTGTCCCTACTTAGACTTGCAAGTTCCTGATCTATACTGATTGGTTTTACCCTCCCTTGGGAGAATAGAGGTAGTCATTCCCACCATTCTTTGGCTTGTTAGTGTTGGCTTCATCTTTCACTGTCTCCACCCATCCATTACCTTCCAGTTTTGTTTTTAACCCAAGTTACTACTTGACTTATGGCATGGAGGACCTTTCCCCGCTAGAACCTTTGTTGGACAAACCTCCCTGTTTATAGTGTGTCTTGACTTTGAGTTGGTGACAGAACTTGCCTTTGGTGAGTTGGATTGTATGCCTAAATCATTCTGGTCGGTTGTCCCGATGTTTGGCACTGTGCAGAACTCCCCTAGTCACTTGAGATGTTGTTGGGTAAAACTGAAAGGTCATGTACTACTTGTATTGGAAATGTTTATATATGCGCCCATGGAAAATGTAAATTCTAAAATGTGTTTCTTAACATATACGAGCAAAGGGCAAGAGCATTGAAATGCTAAAATACTCCGTGAAGGGTATAAGAAAAGGTCCCAAAAGCAATGGTTAAATATATGCTATATCCAAATGTTGCTGACCTTATAAATTTGAATATGTCCTGGATGAAAGCTGCAGTTAACTGTGCTTCTAAGCACTAGTGAAGTCCCCAAAAGGACATATAGGCCAAAAAGCTCTGTGGAAATAAAATTGATGGTCCTAATGGACCTGGATCAAACTTGATGTAGACATGATGCCTAAGTTGAATAAGCACTCTCTAAACAACTCAACCATTTGTGAGGCACTGCCATTCCCTGTGTTGTTGTTTTTCCGGCATGTGGTTATAGTGAGTATTCCCTTTCCATATCCAAAGTGTCATGATGTTAAGTTGGTAGTCATCCTTTGCCCTAGCCTTGTCAATTTCAGCCTTCACCCTTCACTAGCAAATTGACTACAACTATGAAGTGAGTATAGTCTTGAAAGTCTAGTTTGAGTAATAATAAATAAAACCCTATATATGTATTTGGTTGATGTACCACCAGTGAGGTGACTGCTCTTGTTATGATTGTTACTTAAATGATTTGTAGAGCATGCCTTAGCCTTGTAACACTTGCAGCAGATGGATGATAGTCTGAGTTATATTATTGGTATTTGGTCATTTACAGGTGATTATATTGTCTATTGGATATTGTTGATGATCAGGTAGAGACTTGGAAAGGGTATGAGTATGCACCCTAGATTGATTTGGACTCTCTGAGTCTAGTGAGATAGCTTATTTTCAGTTTCGGGCACTTACAGAGATGATCAGGCTCATGTTACCCTTCTGATGCAGTTTTGCTTCATTGGATGATGTGTCTGAGCAGGGAGATGTTTTTATTGGATCTCCTAGGGCGTTGTATGGGGCATAGGGGGTGCAACCACTTGATTGTACCATAGCACCCCTATCTCAGAGAGCCTCGTGGGCTCAGCTTGACAATGCAGGAACCCTAGGAAGTTGTTTTGGTAGTTTCTCGAGGCAGATTAAAAAATGATTAAATGGCTATTGAAGAAATCGATTTGGGCTACTGAGGCAAGGAAATGACATGGGATGAGTCGTGATGATGAGTGTGATGTCCTCCGCACCTTCTCCAGCAATTGCGGCACCTGATGGGGCCCACACCTATTTTTTGGGGCATTTTTATATTATTTTCTGGAGATTTTGGGAGGCTCACAATTTCCTCAAGGAGGCACAAAGTAAAAAAATTAAAATATTATATTATTTTATTGTGCCATGGGACACCCAGAGGGAGTTAGTTAACACCCCATGGACCCACCATGTGCTTCATTTATTTCTTGTTGAGTGGGGTACCCTATTTATGGGTGATCTAGTCCACTTTGGTACTTTATGGTTACATTGATCCATGTATTGTATGTTGAGCTCATCTCAACCATTGATTAGAACATTTATATCTTTTAATCTTAGCCACTCGTTTTGAAAGTGGTTAGGATTTTGGTTCTCTCGTTTCTATTTAAAGGAGAGAGCTTCTCATTTGTAAGGGGTCTTTGGCTCTTGGATCTGATTAATAGAAAACTTTCTTGTAGATATTTTTTGGATCTCCTTTGCATTTGGTGTTCTTAGATGGGGATTGGAAAGTCTTTTGCTTCCTAGCATTTAGGAAATTTGTGTGAGATCTATATTTTTTTGGGGATCATTGTCTTGTCTACAGGAGGGCGACTTCATCTTGGGCGTTTTTGCAGGGGGAGCTCAACTCGCTTGGATTGGCTTCGTCTTGTATCAGGGGGTTTTCATTAGTTTCATTGTGATCTGTGATTACATCTTGTTACTTTTTTGTAGATCTAACTTTTCTTTCGTGATACGGCAAATCTGATATTGTTGATGTTTGCATGGCAGGAGAGAGGGCGCATTGGTCACTTGGAGCAAAACGTTGGGCTTAGAAATCACATAGGTCTTTTTAAATTGATCGGGATAGTGGGGATCATCACCTTCAAGGCATCTACAAGGATTTCCAAGTAAGATCTACAGGTTAGTTCTTTTCTTCTGGATCTCAACCCATTGACACATGCTTTTTCTTCATTTTTCTGAAAAATCCATAAATAATAAAAAAACCCAAAAAATACTAAAAAATAAACCGCTCAATCTTTGGACAAACCACTGCTAGGTTTTATAGATCAGATCTCCCTCTCACCAATTCACCCCTAACACTGAGCTAGTTTGGCCTGGTTTTCCCTAGATCTGAGAAACTGCCTTCTCAAATCCTCGCGCCCCTCATTGAATTTTTGACTTTTTCCAAGATCTGATTTTTCTGGAAAAATAACAACTTGGGTTTGTAGATCGGGTCCTCCTCACTCCAAATCACCTCCAACGCTGAGCTAAAGGCTGACAGGTGGCCCTAGATCTGAGAAACTGTCTTCAGGGATCCTAGCATTTCTCATCATTTTTCTGACTTTTTCCCAGATCTGATTTTTTCGGCATTTTTCCAACTTGGGTTTGTAGATCAGGTCATCCCCATCCCATTTCCCCTCCAACGTTGAGCTAATGGTCTCTGAATTTTCCTAGATCTGAGGGTCTGCCTCTCCAAACCCTAGCGCTAGCCACCTTACTGCTGGTTTCCCCTGTAGACTGAATTTTTTGGCCAAATAACCTTTTGGATCCATAGATCAAGGCATTTCCTAGGTGGGTCCACTCCAGAAAATATTGACTCCATTACCCTAGGTCCAACAGGCACTGATCTCCAACCCTAGCGCTAGCCCCTCTTTGGCCTCTTTTCCTTGCAAATCTGATTTTCCCCCGATGATTCGGGATCTCTGATATTGTCACATCTGTCATCAAGTCTATCCATAAGTACTAGATAGCCCCAACACTATCCTTTCCCTCCTTGCATTGGTCACGTTTCCTAAGGCAGCGGATATCTTCATTAGTTGCTAGTACCTCAACCCTAGATCTAATATTCACCCCATAGGTCACCTGTGTTCCACTTTGGATCAACCCGCATTTGTCTAAAACCCTTATCGAAAGCCTTGGCACCTTGCATAGATCTAAGGTCTCCAATTACCTTACACCTTACGTACCTTAAGTCTTATTGATCTGATCTGTTGTCTAGGTCTGATCTCTCCTATCGGGAGCAGATCTGGGTCTCCCCCTTTGTTGTCTTGGGCTTAGATAACATAAAGTGAAGGATGCCTTGATTGGCGTGACAACCATCCATTTGGGAGTCTTGGTTCCACCTCCTTAGTTGCTTGTGCCTCTACCATCCATTTTGGATCCACCTTACATAGGAAACTACAAGGCTGGTGATAACACAGCTCAGCTTCAGTTAGTTAGGGTTGCGCCCCCTTGATCTCTCCTTGATGCATGCGCTAGGGTTTTAAGCCCTATCTCTTCTCCCTTTTTGTATAAATAGGGGTCCTTCTTCCTCATTGTGGGCGGAAGTAAGGGACCTCTACTCATATGAGTTGTAATTGTTTATCTTTTGATGGAATAAAGTTGAGTCTTTTGAGGACAATCTGCTGGTGTAATACTCTTTCATGGTGAATGTTGGTTTTTAACCGAGGTGATATCTATTAAGNAGCTTAGAAGTTTGTATTCCAATCCATAGAATAGGCATTTGAATCTCAATTTGCTTATTTATGTGTAATCATTTAAGATTCAAGAGTTATACTTTGTAGTCGGCAATACTTGTATGCGTTTGGTTTTATGTGATTTCCATACTAGATCTGATCTTTGCATGAAGGATTCTTGTGTAGCTTTGTAGATCACCGGAGGTGGAGTAAGATTGGAGCTCGGTTGCATCTTGTCTTCTTCACCGTTTCACTTTGGATCTAACTTGTTTACCATGCAAGCACCCTCTTCCTCAACCTTGTTCAAAGATTAAAGCTTGAGTTCTTCCTCTTCCTTCTCAACGAAAAATGACAAAAACATTCAACCTCAATCTCTTTTCTTTTAATTTTTGTTTGTTTTGTTTGCAAGTTAAAATTCAATTGAAAATAGATTTATCATTCTTCATTTTACTTGCTTCATTTAAAGATCTAAGAAAGGGATGAAATTTTGCATCTTAAGGCTTAGATCTTGTTTCCATTCGCTTTAGCACTTTGAGGTTAAACTTTGCAAAGTTTTTCCAACTGTTGAAGGTGTAGATTATTAGTTTATTTTTGCATCTAACCCACTGATTTGTAATTGAAAGCTTGCTGGTTTTTAGGAGGTATATGAAAAAAGAGAAGGATATGCTGCCAAATTTTTGAGTTTTGGGCAATCGGGAGCATCCATATTCAATTCTGGCTTCCCCCTTCTTCATTCCCTTGCTTTCCCGAGACTTTTAGGGCCTTTTTGACCCTTTTTTTAAGGATCAAAGGGCACCCTTTCTTTCAAAGCATTGTAAATAGGTTTAGTAAAGAGCAAGTGGGACAAAGGCTCCCACACCCCACTTCCCCCATTTGGGGGAAGCCTGTATCGTCCTTTGTCTTCTGTTTTTATTCCTTTACTTTTTGCATGCATAGTAAATTGTTTAGAATAGATTAGTCATTTTACTTTTATAAAAAAGGAAAAGTCTTTAGTATAGTTTTATTTCAACACTTTTACTTTTTGTTAAAAGAAGAAATAAAGAACCTAAAGCCTCTTGAATCTCACTGAAAAGTGGATCAAGAGCACTCTCTATCGGAGAGGTTTAATTTTTTGTTTTAGATTAGTTTTGTTTATCATATTGTTAAGAAATAAAAGGAATCCAAAATCTCTTGAATCTCACTGAAAGGTGGATCAAGAGTGCTCTCTATCGGAGAGTTTATTGCTTTGTTTATTTCCTTTTGAATCTGTTTTTTGTTTTCCATAAATCTATTGAATCTTGCCATAAGGCGGATCAAGAGTGCTCTCTGTCGGAGGGTTGTTACAATATTCATCATTAATAAAATTGAAATAAACCAATTTTCTACATTGTGTATGCTCTACCTTATTGGGATACCCAGAAGCATTGTAGATTGATTAATTCTCACATTTAACTTAATCAGTCACCTAATAAAATTAACTACCCGAAAGATAAGCAAAAATCCGACGCTTCTCGACTAGACTTTGTGTGGGCGAATTCCGCCAGGGGAAGCTGGAACCACTGTACTTAGATCTTGGGGGCACCGTTAGACTACATCCCTGGTTGGTGTAGTGTTGAACAGGCTCTTTGGACTTTGGCAACCAACATGTCCTTGTATAGAGCCACCAAATCTTAATTTCCGGACATTCCCTTCTGTACCTTTACGGTATCTCAAGAGTTTTCCTTCTTTCCCTAACCAAGATTCACAATCTAATAATTTAAAATTTACCAAGATACACTCGCACAACATTTCCTTTTTTTAGCAATTATCAATTTTCTCACCGTGTTGATTCCATAAGGCACTGGTCCTCGCACTCTCATTTTCTTATTATCAATATCAAGTATCGTGCATCTTTTATATATTTTACAGTGATTTTTAATTCATGCTGTTAAAAGAACTCTTTTAAACCTCGCTTTTTAACTCCCAAAAAAATTAATAAACAAACCATCAACTAATTGGATAATCCTAATAACCTTAGTAACTTTCCATAGGGACTAGCCCCCTTGGCTTTGTTGGAAGTTTTTCCTAAACGGAGGAGTCAGGATTAGGTGACACCATCTGACTCTTTGCTTGCCCCCAAGGCCGCACCTCTCCCTTCTGTCGGGAGACAGTTGTTCGAAATATTTCTGGCTCACAGTGTGCACATCGGTGGGCAACACAGTGTAGGAAAGAGACCACGCAAAAAACTGTCTCAAGCCTAAAGGGCCTGGCACCAAACTTTGCAAGTATGAAGGGTTGAGGTATTGTCTTTATGCATATGGTGATGTGACAAAGCAGAAGGATTTGTACTCGCTTTGCAGAGGCTCAGTTGTATATTTTCCAGATATCTAGGGCACATTTAAAATGTGATCTTAACATGGTCACAAATCTCTGTAATCCTAAGCAATATACTAATACTAATCTCAATCCCAGAGAATAAAGTATAAAACAATGAATTATGATTTGCAACACATGAGATCTCTACAACAACTTAATAACAACAATAACACATAAAATGAAAGTGTTTTCGGTCAAAAGACCTTGGAAAAACCCTTACAAGAAAACCAGTGAGAGAAGCAGGGTGGGTCTCCTCCACAAGTGCGCCCCTCTCCAAATCAATCTCCTTGTGAACAATAAGAAATGGATCCAAAAATATACGAGATGTATTTGACAAGGTCTTCTAATGCAAGCAAAAGATAGTTTCAATCAATCACCAAGAACAATATTCAATAATCCACACAAGTAATGGAATCTTAAAATATTTTTCTCTATTAGGATTCTAGAGCCAAGAGTCTCTTTACAATGAGGAGTCTTCTCTCTTAAATAGATTCGAGAGAGACCAAAACCCTAACCACTTTTTGAATGAGTGGCTAAGATTAAAAGATACAATGTAGATCATCAACGGTGGAGACCTTTTTATTTTTTACATACATGGATCAAGATGACCAAATCAAAGGGGGGACACACTTTTGGCCAATAATGCCTTATGAAAGGAAATTACATAAAGTATGATATAACATGATGATACATATCAAAAGGGGGTCACCTTAAGGGTTCAAGTCTCCCTAGGCGCCCCAAGTACTATAACAATATGATATAACAATGATATCCAATATCCCCAAGGTGAAGTGCGCCCTCTCCAAGGAGACATCCTCCCTAGGACTAAGATAAAACATAAGAAGTGGTCCACTGCAAGATACAAGGCATGTAACATGTGTGAAGGGCCTCGTCTCATCATAATGTAACATCCCCAAGTCATTTCCTAGCCAACATTAACCAAACCGATTTTCCTAGTGTAGCCTTGGTCATTTTTTGATGAATAAAATGCCTGATAATCACTACTGTAGAATAGAAGTGGCATTCTTCCCTTTTCCTTTGCCCGAAATCATAATCTGAGTGTACCATGTGAATCAGAGCCCTCAAGAATAGTAATGATGACTACTCATTCCACATATATCCATATGAATATGCATCTGAAGGTCAAAACCATGTCCAATAATAAAAATATGACCATAGTAATAATAATAAATCATGATATCTCTTTATAATGACCACAAATCATCAACTGAGCCTGGAAATGGTGTATTGGACATATTTAGAAGATAAATAAGCAATCTCAAACCCTATAGTTAAACTGCGTCGGTAACTATGTGGACCATGTCAAACTAGGTTTGACCAAGTCAAAATACTCAAAATAAAAGCTAAGCTATAACCTAATGACCCTGTATGCATCAAGGATTAATGGAACTCACATGATTATGTTAATATCCAAACTTAAAACATTATATAGCACAATAGTGGCACATTAACATAAATAAACACATGACTTGAGTCAGAATAACCAATAAATCCTTTACAAGGCCCCCTATATATGCTCACTTATAGGCTTAACAATTTGCTATGATAAGTGAGGTGATTAAACCAAGGTTTAAGATGAAGGGAAAGACTTGTTGACTTTTACACAATGATCTTTGAGACTAGGGAACAAGAATCCACTTGTACATATGAAAGACAGAGAACTATAGGGAATGGTGGTGTCTCACAAATGGAATAAGTTGATTTGAGGAGTGTCCATTCAACTTTAAGAAATGTCTACAACTCACATCCAAGCTTGACTCAAGCTCTGTGAGGATCTTTCCTAGGACCCTTGTGTTGAGTACACAAGAAACTGGAATGTAGAGATCCTAGGGGACACTTAGAATTAGTTGTCCCTTACTCCATCTCACATCCCAACCCGTAGGCTCCGTAAGGATATCATCATTACATTTCATATAAATTTTGGCCAACAGTCATTTAGATATAGCATTTTTTATACATCTTCTTTTTGGCCTTTCACATTTTATTCCATAGCCCTCTTATATGTGCTTAAAAGCACAATTTGTTTTCAATTTTACCATGAGCTTGCGTTTTAGAATATATATCAATAGATCACATAAATGCATGTAATGATGGTAGTACAATTTGCTTCAAGTTTTAGTTGACACAACTCTAGAAACTAGCGGGGATCATCTACAATCAAGCCCAAACATTGGGGGTAACCGACCAGAGAGGTCAAGGCATCAGAATCCCAACTCACCTAGGCTCAGTACCCAACAGTAGCAGGTTCTCTTGGCCTAGAAGGGTTAAGGCTTCGATAAGTTTTGTTGCACAACTCAAAGCCGATACACATTACAAGATGGGGTCTGTCAACATAGAGATCCAAGTGGGGGAACAAGGTCTTCAATCTCACAAGTCAAAGTCAAAGTATGGGGTAGATCTCAACATGGAAGATGCGGATGGGTGGAGGAAATGAAGCATGTTGCCAACACAACAAGATAGGATAAGTCCGCACAAGGTAGGCAATGCTAGTGAGCATACATAATGGCCTTACATAAAAGATCGTCTAGCTACTCATAAAACAAGTTTTTCAAATCAATATAGTACCATTATCAGCTAATTATGCCAAGTTACAACTATTAAAAGAATCAGTAGAGACAACGATACACCCAAATGATGAATATGGTTATCATTGACGACACCATTAATGACAAAGGTCAAATTGATGATGGCAAGCATGGCAAGCAAGTATGATGGTTGAGCAAGCAATGATTGATGATAAGAGATGACAAAACACAAGGACTCTGGATGTGGGCATTAGGACACCTAATGAACCAAATGACCCATACTGTGGTCATTTGAAGATAATATGCCAAGTAAGCATAAGCTTGCGGGCATGAAAATGGCAAGTGGATATTGGATGGCATGATGGAAAACTTGATGGCTGCGGGCTTGATGAAATAGTGGACAAGGAGAAGAGGCTGCGGGTATGTTAAAGGGAACAAACAATGACCTTATGCGGGAATCATTGGAGGTGGCTAAAACGAGCTCATGTGGGCATATGTTTGGGAGCCAATAGGACAAGCGAAAAGGTCCATGCAGGGTTGACCAATGATATGGCAAAGAAGAATTCGTAGGTGTTAAATCCACCTTGTGATGTGGCAAGAAAGTCAACAAATATTTATATATAAGTTTGATGAGGATTTTATGGAAAGAAAATGACAAGTCGGCTTCCACAAGTAATGAAGAAAAAATTTGTTTTATTAATTGATTTAATTGAAAAAAAATATGCTATGTCGGCCTCCATAAATTAAGGAAAGCAAACGTATAACTAGAAGACGAAATTCTATTTTCTAAGTGTAATTTTGCAAGGAAGATTTTAGGTGTCTGAGGAAATTCGGGTGCATCAGGAGCAGTCCTGAGACAGCAGAGGAACATACCCGAGATTGTAGTAGCTTTGTGAAGTTTTTACAGTGGATCGTGACAACCACAAGTCAGTCTTCAATGAAGTTTTTAAAGTGTTCTTCTCTCTCTCTGATTTTGGGTGACATAGTTGCCAAAAGGTCTGATCCATGTGAAGGAAGCCAAAGATATTGGGAGGAAGGTTGAACCAAGTGTATACTCTTGCGTCCACAAAATATATTTGCTAAATATTGATGGTTTAATCTCAGTCACGTCTCACAGGTCTAAATATTTCTAATGCATGCAAGCTCTTGAAGAATGAAAGCCACAGTTGACAGAGGTAATCGCAGACCACAATAGACCATAACTTCAAACTGCTACAAGTCTCTCTGCGATCTTCTTCTGGACATAGGCAGCTACAGTATGACTCTGGACTGACTGAATTTGAAGGAATCTGAAGGTGTAACATCTCTGAGCTCTTAGAGAAAGAAGAACAACCTCAGAGATATATCTCAGTATACAAGCATCAAGTTGAAGGTGTGTTTTAGCACTGAAAAGATAACAGATCTAAGTTTGGACATCTAAAGGCCACCTTAGTATTGAAGCTCTGTAACTCGGGTTACAAGATTGACAATGACATGTTATAATGCTGTTGATGTTGATAATCAGAGTGATGACTGAGATTGTGGGTTGAAAAGTCAGTGGACAGTGTTGACAAAGTTGAGATGAACTTGTCGAGATATTGCTGCAGTCAATTCAAGGATGATTCTTGAGTAGAAGAGATAATGATGATGAGCAGACCTTATTGATGTGGTAGAACTATTTGACAAATGACATGACTATGGACGGACTGGTCTCAAACTGATGTGCAAAAGTTGAATTGGCAGGGATGATCTTATACTTGATGGTGATAGCCAAGTTGCATGACAAAATGAGGATATGCTGAATAATGATGTGCCTGTAGACATGGACAGAATGATGATGAACAATTGATGACAGGACAGAGGACAGTAGGTTGATGGATGATGTGTTTGTAATCATTGTGATGATGTAACGTGCAAATATGTACTTGTAATACAAGCTAGGTCTTTTACATGTTTTCTTAGTAGGATCTAAGAAAAACTAGGCAGTGTCCTAGATAAGGAGTTGGTGCTCTTTGTTTCAGTAGGTGCTGAATTGCCTCACAGTCGTAGCCGTTTGAAATGCAAAAAGATTACAATATTATATCTTGTGTCTCTTGTGCAATGTGTTGATGATTATGTGTTTTATTTGATGAATGTGTTGTTCGCCGATTGCACACCAGCAGCAAAAATCTTCCGAAAGTTGTCTCCTCACTTAAAAAAGTGGGAGAAGTGTGACCTTGGGGGCAAGCACAAAGCTAGGTATTGCCACCTACTCCTAGCTCCTTTGTTTAGGCTAACTCCTAAGGAAGCCAAGGGGGGTAGTCCCTAACAAAGAGTTTTCTATGGCTCAATGTTTAAGTTAAGTTTTAAGATGTTTTGGATGCAGAT
>LPNX010011017.1:0-11953 GCA_001517045.1 Pseudotsuga menziesii | reverse complement strand
CGGGAGACTCTTCTAAGTTGCCTCCGTTGAAGACATGTCGGGCCCGCCCAGTATCCCAGGCTGATATTGTCAAGTGACCAGCTAGCCGAGAATCTATGACAGTGGGAGGTTCCAGCGCCTCTACTAGGAAGTACTTTGGAAGAATCCCTACAACGCCGGTGTGTTGGTTACGGGGTGTTTAAGGGTTATTAAATTACTCTTGTGGCGTTTAAAGATCCAGTGCCGTTTCTGGGTACTCCGATCTAAGATCAGTCAGAGCATACTCCGGCAAAGAGGGAAGGGGGTTAATTAATTAAAGGGGCGTGAGTTGCAAATTTTATTAAGTTAATTACTTAAAACCCTCCGACAGAGAGCGCTCTTGACTTTGTCTTATGACAGTGGTTCAAAAGACTTAGCTAATCTAGATGAAACTAATGCAAGGGTTGTGCAAACCTAAGATGCTCTCCGATAGAGAGTGCTCTTGACTTGTGTTTCTACAAGTTCAAGAGTCTTACTTATGGATGATTTGATTAAATAAACACAACAATTAATATGAAATGTGGTTGATTAAAACTCTTCGACAGAGAGCACTCTTGATCCACCTTATGGCGAGATTCAAGAGATTTTGGTTATTTTTATGATTTAACAATTTATAACAAGACACCAACAAGCAATGATGAATCTAGCAATTAGTGGAAATGAAGTTAAGGAACAACTAGCAATTAGTAAGAATGAAACTAAGTTTAATCAGAGAGCTAAACTAATTGCTTAAGAAAAACTGAACTAAGTAAATCATGAAAATGAACACAAGACACACTTCCCCAAAATAGGGGAAGTAGAAAAGAAAGGAGACTTGCTCCCACTCACCATTTTTCATTAATCTTTTACAGTGATGATGTGTTTTTTGCTTCTTGGAAGAACGGGGAAAGAAGGGGATGAAAGAGAAGGGATAGCAGTCTTTTTGTTCTTCTTGTACTCCTTGTTTGTTCATGGCCTTTGGGCTCTTCTTCACCTGTCTGCAATCTAAGAGCTATAGACACACACTTGTTATGATATTAGTTAATAAAAAATAACTTGAAATTTAATCTACAAACTTGCTACAAACACTTACCCAAGCTTACCGAAAAGAAGGAAGAAAAGAGGTAGGAAAAATGCAAGGTGAGAGGGGTGAAAAAATGGTTAAAAAAGGGGAAAAGACAAGTCAAAGAAGGCTAGAAACTAAGTGAGAAAGAGGGCTGCAAATGAGGGTGAAAAAGGCTGAAAGTACAGCCCAAAAAATGGTTGAAGAAAATGATGGAAACAGGCTGCAAAAAGTGGAAACAAAGAGGCAAAAGAGCGCTGTCCAAAAGGGTAAAAACAGGGAAAAGTGGACAGCGAACAAAAGGAAGGAAATGCTGCAAATAAAAAGCCTAAAACGCTGAAAATAAAGCACAGGGCAGCCGACCGAGGCAAAGGCTAAGTGAATGAATGCTCACTTTAGCCCAAACGTGCCCTAATCCAAAGAAAATAAAGATTTTTAATTTGAAAAATGAATAAAAGTAAGGAGAGAATGGTCAAACCTGTGGATCTTTTTTAAAGCATTTGGATCTCGTGAAGCATTCAATTACCGGAAAAGTGTACTTGACTCCAAGAGAAAAAGACGCAGCTGAGCTCGAACTTCTGCTTAGTTGGATGGAAGGATCTGCAAAATAACACTCATAGACTTGCCATACAAAATATTAGATCATGTATTGTTCACAAATTGAAATAAAGAAGAGCATGAACTATAACTGAATAAAACAATGCTCTTTTTTAAGTTGTAAAAGTAAATCGATAAACAACTAACTTGCAAACCGCAAATACCTGTTCTTATGTGCTTACAGAAGCCTTCTAATGCATAACATCATAATCTCAAATAGACAAGAAAGAAAAGCATTAAAACAACATCGCCTCATCCATCAAGTGCAATCATCCAAAGAATCACACCACATGAGCCTCCAAAGCCTTAATTTTATTCCAATGGTTGCATAGAAGCAACAAGCAATTACAAAAGTTTCACTAGAGTTTCTCTACACAAAAATCCATCCGAATAGAGCTAAAGGAGCCTCTATTTGTACAATGAGAGAGTGCTAAAACCCTAAAACCAATCCTCATACCCTAACCAACCTGGCCACCAAACAGAGGTCCAAACCTAAATTGGAGAACTGGGAGTGAGGGGAGGCCTCCACCCAGGCAAGGCGCTCCCACTCCAACCCTAAACACTGAAATCCATCCACAGATGAGCCCACACGTGTGGAAGGCGCCCTCAGGAGAGAGAGGGGCGTGAATGGATGAAGGAGACGCCCTATTACATAGGAAAGCTGCCTGCTAGGTCTGGAAACCTACTTTGTTAGGTCTCGAGGAGCCACTTCCTAGTGGTCATCAGTACAAGCCTCAGTTCAGCCTCGATCAGATCACCAAATGAATGAATGCTCTCCACCTCACCCACACGTGAGCCTGACTGAAGGGGGGCGCAATAGCTAGGTTAAGAATGCCTCCAGGTCATTAAATGCTGATTGAACCTACTTTCCGTTAATTCCAATGCTCATTAATGCCCGTTGAGATGTCATTTGGCCTTTTATTTCGCCGAATTTGGATTAATTTAGAGAGTTTTAATTTTCTCCAAAATAACCATTTTTAATTAAAATTCATTTTTTTCTCAAAACTGACTTTTTTGAGAAAAAATGCATTATCTGTCTGATTGTTGATTTGAAAGTTGGTTCCGACTAGCTGGTTGATCAAGAATGATTTTTGGCTTAAGGTTAGAGCCTTCAATCACTAAATTCGGAGGCCAGATGACTGATTTATTACAAACAGGTTTTTTCCATTTAATTAATGGAAAAATTAACCCAAAAAACTTAGGAAAAGTAATTAAAATTTAAAAAAAAAAAAAAAAAAAATTCCACTGTTCGAAAAAGATTTTTTTGAAATTTTTTTATGTGTCCAGATGACTTAGGACATGACCATGATCTATCTAAATAACTTCTAGTAGGCTTATAACACTCAGTTGGGCTCTAATAAGCCCCCAAGGCCCATAATTCAACATCGGGCATTCCAGCTTTGGAGGAAGCGGGAGAAAACCTCGTAAATTATACTTGGCTGAAGGCAAAGCATAATTGTCAGGGGAAAAAAACTCCCTGGAATACCCTATTTGAGATTCTACGTCTCAAGAGATCGAACCACTCAAAAATATCCTACTAGCACATTTTATTACAAACCCCGTGGGGCCATGGTCAAAATTATTCAAATAAAAAACTGGGTAGCCAATACTGGCTAGACATGCAGACGGATCAACTGATACACTGGAATCAGACTTTGAACAAGTTTGTCAACCGGCGGCTCCTTAGGTAACCCAACTATGGTACAAAAAAGTTGGTAACATCTGGCTCCAACTGTGGGACAGGTACTTGCTTGATCTATTGATCCAAAAGAGTGCCTGAGAATCCAGGAATCTCTGGTACCTGCATGTAAACAGAAGTGTCTCAGTTCCATGTATATGATAAAAATATGCCATGATGAAATACCCAAAATATTTTTTGCTTTTTTTTTTTGAAATAAAGTACATGGAAATAAACTTTTTCTTTTTCAGCATATATAAATGGAATATAATACAGATGCTAATATACAAAAGGAAAAAGCTTTTATACAACATTCTACAAAGTTATGATATATAACATATGGTATAGAAATAATGTACATAAAATACAACAAGGATGGGTTTAGAAAAGCCCTGGGATAACCCCTTGGTCATCTTGGAAGTTGTTTCGATAGAAGGGCTTCAAGTGTTGGCCATTCATGGGCAGGTTTAAAATTTCTTTGTCCATAGTGTTAAGGAAAAAAGAATTGGTGCCAGCAGTGTCGCGGATGATAAATGGGCTTTTCCAAAGGCTATCAAATTTTCCATGCTTTCCAGGCTTCTCCCTTCTCTTATCCCACAAGAGAACAGTATCTCCGATTTGGAAAGCTCTCGGCCTGGCTGACTTATCAAAAGTACCCTTCATACTTTCTTGATGTCTGAGTGACTGATCAAGGGCAGCTCTTCGAGATTCATCCAATTCTATAATCTGATTAATTCTCTTCTCCATTTCTGCCTGTTCTGTGCCATACTCACTTAACATCCTGAAGATCGGAATCTGCATGCTGACCGGGAGGGTGGCTGTGAGTCCATACACCAGCTCAAAAGGTGACTTACCAGTTGAGTTCTTCTTAGTGATTCTATCTGCCCACACAGCATACTTAATTTTACTATCCTATGATCTCTTATTATCCCCCACAGTCTTCTTGACGATTGACATTAAATTCTTATTGGTGGACTCAGCAAGCCCATTGCCCTGTGGGTAATAATCAGATGAGTGGGATAGGATAATGCCATACTTAAAACATAAGTCATTTACTGCTTCTAAACTAAAGGCTTTGGCATTATCGATTGTTATCTTAAGGGGAGTTCCGAATCTGGTGATGATTCTTTCCTCGATGAAGTCAATAACAACCTTCTCGGTGGTGGTTTTAGTGGGTATAGCCTCTATCCACTTGGTGAAGTAATTGGTTGCTGTGAGAATCCAACAAAAACCATTGCTGGAGTTATCCTTGAATTTTCCAATAAAATCAAGCCCCCATTGCTGAAAAGGGGCAAGGACAACAACCGAAGTAAGGGGAAGAGCCGCCAACTTCTACTTCCTAGTGAACAGCTAGCACTCCTGGCAACACTTGACATGCTTGTGAGCATCCGAAAAAATGGTTGGCCAGTAATATCCAGCTCTCAAAATTTTCAGGGCAGTTGTATTTGCTGCATAATGGCCTCCACAAAATCCTGAGTGAAACTTTGCTAAAATCTTCTTAGAATCCTGCTCGTTGATGCACCTAAGTATAATACCATCTGGGTTCCTCCAACCCAAACCCTCTTGGGTAAGGCAATACCTAGCGGTCTTAAGTCTCAAGGCCCTACGCTTGTGTCCTTTGAGGTGATCAGGGCAAGTGAGATGGAGAAAAAGAAAACGATGTTTGAATACCAATGGTTGTCAAGGTTTTGAAGGGCAGGAGTCATGACAGGCTGAGGGATGTCATTTTCTGCAATCATCTGAATGGCTTCCTCGTTCTTTTGTGTAAGCATTCTTGCTAAGCCCTGTCCTTTGATTAATTTAGTAGGCTTGATCTCAAGGTCATACTCCTGAATCTTGGATACCCATGTACCCCTCACTCCTAAACAATCCTTTTGAGAAAGGATATCCTTGACTGCGGTGTGGGGAACATATCCGATAACCTTGGAATACCCAATATAAGTCCTGATATGTTTTAATGATTTGACTAAGGCATAGGCTTGCTTCTCCATGATGGTATACTTTAGCTCGGAGTTCTGCAAGGCTCTACTCATGAATGCTATAGGTTGCTCGAACCCTTCAAAGTTCTTTTGGAGCAACACACCGGCAATGGTATCTTCAGAAGCAAATGAAAAGACCATAAAATCCTTTGCGTAATCTGGGCTGGCTAAGACCGGAGACTTGGTAATGGCATTCTTTATTGAATCAAAAGATTTCCTTCCTTCAGTGGTCCACACAAACTTGGCATTTTTCTTGAGTAAGGCCTGCATGGGTTTCATTAATTCGGCCAAGTTTGGGATGAATCTTCTGATAAAATTGATATGACCATTAAATGACTGAAGGGCTTTAACATTCTTAGGGAGAGGAATCTTTTTATGGCCTCTACTCTTTCAGGATCAATTTTGACCCCGTCTTTGGTGATGTTGTGTCCTAAGAGTTTTCCCTCTTTTATGCCTAACACCGACTTAGCCAGATTCAAAGAAATGCCATACTTCCTACACCGCTTGTCACGTCCCCATCCCTTAACCGGCGAAGAGGACACGACGAACACCATGAAGACGGGCAAGCAGCCCCATGAACATAAACAAAAGAGATCAATACTGAAATTAAAGAAACTTAAACATAACAGGAATGCTAAACATACAAGCATACACAGATGCAAAATTCTTCAATCATACAGCGAAAGCAAACGCACATACAATTCCAGCATTCAACATGTTCATTACAATTCATTTGACATCAATATAAATGCAGAGATGGAACAGACAAGGTAACTTATCTTCTGATGAAGAACTTGTCCCGCAACCAGCTATGTCGCTGCAACGTTCCACCCAACCATAGGCTAGCGTGCTCATCAATCTCTCAGCAATGCCACCCCCGAGCTGGGCATGATTCCTCCAAGGATAAGGGTCAATGCAGGCTTACACATAGCCAAGGGACACATTCCTCAAGCCAACACAGCTAGGTTTATCAGGCCATCAACAGATCAGCCAAGACAGCACAATCCAAGGGACAACCACTGCATAGCCGTAGCAAAACGATTCCTTCACAGCCCTGTGAAGAAGGCAAAGACAACCGAGGACAGTCCCAAACCAAATATGAAACAAGGCTCAAGCCCACAGGGCAATTCAGAGTTGTTCTTGGCCCTATCGTGGCCAAAACAACTCAGCTGCAACCCAAAACCAGGGTACTTCCGCAGCCACAAACACACAAGGAAACGATGACAACAATCCACAGTCCACAATGGGTAATAAACAAAATTCCCAGCATAGCCATGGGAAACTCAGCCAACGAATGTGGCGACCACAGTCACAAACTCACAATGAAAACGATGGCTGCTATACACAGTCCCCAAAACAGGGAAGAAGACAAACTCCAAACAGTCCGTAGCAGCCTCAAAGTGCAACAACAACACATCTCACGGTATGGGGAATACAACAGTCCCAAAATGTATCAGCAACCACAAACACAGGGGAAAACATACCCGATTCCACTCTGGGGAAAACGTGGATGACCACCGATAAGCAGCTCCTTTCCTGGCTGCGTGAGATCCAACAGAACCACTGCCTATGCATGAGGAAACACAGACCTGACCTCAACATAAGGATCCCCCGAACAGAGATCGCACACCCTCCTCACTCAGCCCCCGCGTGAGGAGATGGACCAACAGTAAACCGACTAGCGCGTGAGGGAACTGAGTCGACCTCCTGCTGCGCGCGTCCCTGCGTTGGGAGTGAACCGGTGTGAGGAAGCCGAACCTCCTCTGTGCGTGGATGAACAGCAAAACGTGAGGAACCAACAGACCATGGCGAGAATGGAGTGAAAGCAGTCATGGGTGGAGTGGGCGTGTGGGCAAGGGACTGACAGTCCTGTCACCCCACACCCAAAAGCAATAACTGCCCCCAACCACCAGCAGCCATAACTGCCTCAACTACTCAACCAAAACAATAAAGAGGTTGGAAGAGACAAGAAAGGTGACAAAACAACAAGGTGGCAGCACATGGGTTTTTCCCCCATAAACCAAGGTTTGACATCCCCCACACCCTTATCCTTTGGAACCATGCCCTTTTCATTCAACGTTGCACTGCCGTAGCTGGTTGTGGTTTATTTTAATTGATGTGCGTGTTTACATGATGCCAACCATAATGTGTCGGATAGCACGATATACCATCGGCAACTATCCCCATTGCCGAAACATACACAACCAAATCGATGGTGGGGCTTTTGCCTTTAGCTCCTCACCACAATTAATTACATTATATACATCATGCAAACAGGGTCAAAACCGGGGACGTTACACTGCTCGAAAATCTTCTGCCTGAGATGACCAACATGGCTGGATCATTCTTTTGAAAAAACAGTGAGATCATCTTGGTAGATCTCAATGATTTTTCCAACCAACTCCTTGAAAGCATAATCCATGTCCCTTTGGAAAGTAGCTCTTGCGTTTAAAAGACCAAAGGGCATTCTCAGATATTCAAAAGTGCCGCGAGGAGTTGCGAAGGTTGTCTTATGCCTATCTTCCTCTTGAATGACTACCTGGTTATAGCCTGAAAAACCATCCAGCATTGACATCATGCTCGATCCAGTGACCTGTTGGAGGAGGGTCTCCATGTCGGGGAGGGGGTAATTGTCCTTCTGACATGCTATGTTTAGATTCCTGAAATCTATACATATTCTTATGCTCCCGTTCTTCTTTCTAACCACAACTAAGTTAGAGCACCACGTTGAATGTCTTGTAGGAGCTATTATTCCTGTTGCTAGCATTTTTTCTAAATCCTTTTTAATGATTGGTGCTAACTTAAGATTTATTTGCCTAAGTTTTTGTCTGAAAGGTTTGCCTTTTTGACATTTCGGCTTTAGGGAAATAGTATGTTGAAATACATCTTCCCTATAAGCTTTGAGCTCGTTGTAAGTAAAGGCAAATACATCCCTATACTCCTTGATCAAGTTTATGAGGCTATTCCTTTCTTTTTCTGAAGTACCTTTTCCAATTTCTTTAATTTTAGGTTCTGTTTCTGTCCCAATGTTGACTTCAATGTAATCTCCTGGTTTCATCTGTTCAGCATTGCTTTTTCTTCTGTCCTGTCTGTCAAAGATGTTTTCTAAGGCAACTAGACCACGTGGGATAGGATTGTTAAACTGGTCCCCTTCTCCATAATACTCTATGTTTTCTTTCTCCTCATTTACTCTAAAGTTAAGGAATTCATCAACATTATGAATGAATCTCAAAATCTGTTCATCGTCTTTGAAGACCTGCCAATGTTCAACATTGTCAGGAACAAAAGGTCTGAAGTTAATCTCTAAAGGATAATTCCCCTCTAACATCTCATCCAATGGCTGAAGAGATGACGCTGAAACTGCAAGTCTGTCGAAGGCACTATTCTGATCTCTAGGGACTGCTTCTATGTTAAGGGCATCAAAGAATTCCATTGTATCCCAGATTGCATTTCTATATTTTTTAAGTCTTTGACACTTACATGCAAACTGACCCTTAACCTGCTGGACAATTAAATCAGAGTCCCCTTTAATATCAAGCAACTTAATCCCCATGTCTTTGGCGGTCTCAATGCCCAGTAGAAGTGCCTCATATTCCGCCACATTGTTAGTTGCTTCGAACTCCAATCTGAAAGCAAAGTTGAAAATCTTACCCTCTGGACAACACCAGCCCCCTTGGCCGTTTTAGAGTAAGCACCATTAAAAATCATTCTCCACAACTCACTAAGTTTCTTGGTCTTTATTTCTTCTTGGATGGGTTCCAAGAAGGTGGAGTTGATTTGATAGGAACCATTTTCATCGATGTGGTAAGCATACTCATTTAATGGTCTTTGAGGGTTTTCAACATGGTGTCTTTTTTCCTTTTCAGAATACAACTTAACAAGTGAAAATTTTGACGCTAGAACGGTAGCATGGGTCCAATCCATCTGGATTGATCCTCCCAAAGTGGCACCCCATTTCCTAGAAAGCAACATACCCCATTTGTCTGTAACATCAATAACCACGATGTCCATTGTGATCTGGATATCCGGATACTTGGCCAATCTGACTAGCTGGTTCTCAATCATCCCTTCGACCTTGACCGGTCTAGAGTCCATGGCACACACGTTCTGGTAAGGTCTCGTGGTCCTTAGGTCAAGCTGTTGCATGACTTTTTTGGTCATGATGCTGGAACTAGATCCTGAGTCTAACATACAATTATGTAGAAGAAGATCACCCATCATCAATGATACGTAGAAAGGGGGATGATCTTCTTTTCTTGGGTTCCTTGTATGTAGAACTATAGGAGGATCAGCAAAGACATTATTCGAAGTCCACTCCACGGTATCGGAAAAAGTGACTTTCTTAGGGGTAATAGGTTTTAAAGGACTTGAAGAACTTTCTTCAGCTTGAGGATCAACATTACTCTGAGGCTCTAAGATTTTCAAAAGTCTCTCTCTTTGGCCAAGGATTTTGCATAATTCAAGGACCGAAACATGGACTTTTGTATTCGCTAACCAATTACCTAAGTCAAAACTTAAATCAACAATTTCTTTTGTTTCAACTTCTTTAGGAGGATTAGGAGATGTTACCTTGGGAATATTCTGTGAAGAAGACCCCTTTCTTTGATAAGTGATCCCTTTGAAGTTCTGGGTATTGTTGATCTGCTTGGCTGAAGGCATCTCACCATAGTACTGAGTCGGGTTGTCAACTTTCTTTTCATAACAATTGGCCTTTGGCCAATTTCCTATGGGGATGTTGGGGATGTCATCTATGTTATTGATAAAGTCAGGCTCGCTTGTCGACGTATTTGGACCGCAACTTTCAGGGTGACCATGCTCCTAAACATAGCATGCATAGTGGTAGCCAGATTCCTCATGGAAATCTCTGCATGCTCTGCAAAATGGTTTATACTGCTCAACCATGTTAGCGGCCTCTAGCTGATGAGGAGGCCTCTGCTCATGGTTGGGAGGCTTTCTTTGCCAAGTTGGCTTGGCAGGAAAGGTTCTAGGAGTGGAGTGAGTTTGAGTTCTTTCCATTGTGATCACCCTATTTTGAATTTCTTTTAACTGTGCTAAGTGTTTCTGCTCTGCCTCCTCCATATTTTTCTTCATCTCCCTCTTCATCTCAATCATTTGTTTTTCATAGGCATCCTTCATAGCTGATAAAGGATCCTTGTCTTTTGGTTCACTGATTTTTAATGGAGTTGAAGACCTTGAGTAACCATGGAGGTTAGACTCACCAGATGACTGCATGTTCAGATCAATTTTGATTGCCATCTCCTGAACCTGGAGCAAGTTAGTAGGCTCCTTGTCTTTGATCTGGTACTGCATTTTGCCACTAAGTGTCTCAATGTAATATACCAGGATGGTTGGTTTAGTTGGGGCATACTCAGTAGGGATGGCATTTGATAATTCCATGAACCTAGTATTGAACTCGTCCATTGTTTCTATGTCTTTCTTCTTTATGTTGGTCAAGGACGCAAGTTGATGCCGAGGTTCTTTATTTTCACCAAACTTGTTGGTGAAAGAAGTTTTGAAAGCTGCTAGACTATCAAAGGAATTGTCTGGTAAATTGCTATACTAGTCGCCCGCCTTTCCATCTAGAGATAGAGCAAATAACTTCATATACACGTCATCATGTTGGCTGACCGGATCATTGACATAAGCGTTGATACACCTGGAAAAGTTCCTGAGGTGCATGGTGGAGGTAATGGCATCAATGCCTGTATACGTCGGGAGCTTCTCGACAGCTTTGTCTAGAAGATGGTGGGGTTGACCTGCTATCTGAGAAAAGTCAAGCTGAGTAAAATACTCGCCCATTATGTCAGAAATAGTGGTATTAGTGTTTTCAAGAAATAAAATGTGGATGTCTGAAACATACTTAGATCAAAGTTCTGCAAGGATCCTGCGAGAAGATAGTTTGTTTAATCTCCTCCTAAAGACCTTTTCGGGGTCAGGGATGAAATCGACCAAACCTACAGAGTTTCTTCTAGTAGAATACCTTGAGGTGTTAACTGACAATGGAGTCGCCAGGTGGACTTAAGTCTAATTTTGGAGAGTGATTGGTGTTAGTTTTTGTACCTAGGCAGATGTTCCCTAGGTGACTTTAATTTTTGCCTAAAGTCATTTTAAGAGGGAAAAAGGTGACCCTCACATTAAAAGTCACTTAATGAGACTTTATAACAATAAAGTCACTTTTTGATAAATTTAAGTGGGTGAGTGATTTTATTTATTAGAAATAAATAAAAGGGATTTTCACTCACATTCAATCTCATCCATTGGATTGATTTTTTTTCCACCGTTGGATTAAGATGGTCACTTAGGTTAAACAAAAAGGCTGAGGGAGGCAAAAGGGCATTCACTTTTGATGTTTGCATGAGAAGAGAAGAGCTGAGAGAGGAGTCGAGTTGCTGGAGCAAGGGCACGATTTTCTAGAAGATTTAATGCACAGAAATCGAGGAGCATTTAATGCACAGGAATCGAGGTGTACTACCTTAATTTATTGCTGGTACGGCTGCACAGAAATCGAGGAGTACGGCTGCCATTAATGCACTATACGGATTGCATTTAATGCACAGAAATCGAGGTGTACGGACTGCACAGTTTTCAAGGTACGGACTGCACAGTTTTCGAGGTTAATCTTCAGCACAGAAATCGAGG
>LPNX010010921.1:129414-226575 GCA_001517045.1 Pseudotsuga menziesii | reverse complement strand
TAGGTTAGAGATTGAAACACACGGAAATACAAAATGGATGTGTTTTGTTAGTTCTAATCCCAACCTACAGGTTTGACATTGTGAAACTTAAACCACACCAAACAAATAATTCACTATGTAGGTGGAAAAATTCATTTGCATAGATGATTTTAGGGGCGAATTATAGCCCATAGGCGAATTTTAAGGACTTACAAAAAAAAGGTGGGAAATTTTTAATATTAAAATGTTTTTTAATTTTATTTAATAAATTACCCCATTTTTTATTTCACATTTAATTTCCCCAATTTAAATAGCCTGCACCATGAAACTGTGAAAATTCATAAATTGGAATTTAGCCCACTCAATTAGGGGGAAAATCTTGACATTCGCTCGGATTTATTCAGTAATGTAGGTCAAAACGGTATAATTTTCCAGTTTTGGAGGAGAAACAGAGATGGTTCACCCAGATTTTGGATGATAGGTTAAAAATTTGGTATTTTGCCCCTAATTTATGTATGTTTGGGTAAACTTGTCTTAGTTTTGACCTAAAATGGACTTCGTTCGTCCTCAAATTGGGTTTGTGGAGCAATTATTGAGCAGTTCTTCAAGCTTCTTTCAATGTATGATGATTTGTTTTTCATACGGTCATACTAACTTGCTTGTTGTGTGTGAAGGGTTGTATACATATGGAGAAAATATGGAAACAAACAACTATCTTCTGCAACATACCTTTCAAAGGTAGATCCTTTTCTTGATTAGTATGCTCGTCGTCGATCGAAACCCCCAAAATCAAGCATTGATTGAGCCTGCAGGAACGTTGATCAAAACAAAATATTTCTTGGTTGTTGGTCAAGGAGACTTGGTTGAAGAAGAAGAAATTGTCCTTAAGGATGAGAAGTTACCTTTAGCTACAGATACACATAGAGATAAAGTCTCAAAACCTCAGGGCATGATAGTCTTCTTTCCTGGTAAGAGGTTACCTTTTATGGGTCTTTTATGTATTTTTCTTTGGTGGCTCACTCTTCTCTTGCTAATTAATATTTTTGATCATATACAAGTTATTCATATAAATTATATATAAAGCAAGACTGAAACCAAGCATAAATTGCTATCCACATTATGACCCAATACTTTTAGCTATTGTGCTGAGAGGTGTATTTACAGTTTGGGTATGGGTTGATTCTTCAAAACCTTGTTTGTGTGGAGCACTTGTGCTGATGTATTGTCTCTAATCATTATTTAAAGAAAAATATGATCCATGTTTAACATGGTCATTTTGTCACTGCCTATGCCTATCTTTTGTGCACAATCACTGGCCTTTCCTGTGGAATAAAGTTTGGTTTGGGTGCTCTTTGTTTCATACAACATGAAATGACTCATACAATTGAAAATTATGAGGTATCTTGGGATATATATTTTAACTATTAATTTATTGGCTTGTGGGTTGCGAACTGGAATTTTGATGCAATCTCTATTACATCTCTGTTCTTCATGTATTTCCATTTATTATCTTTCTGAAAGTGAGTTCTGTCCTTTTGACATTGCCATATTTGATGCTTTGGCATGTAATTATCCTATAAATATATTCCTATTGTTTCCATATATTATCATGAACTTAATGATATCATGTTTCTTTATATGATTCTGTATTTGTCATTGTTGATGGGCCATAACATCCTTTACTTCTTTAGAAAGTGCAATTAGTCACAGATGTGAAGGTTATATTATGCATATTTCTATATGTATTTGTTCCTATGGTGTCTCCTTGCAGTAGTTTAAAATTGAAATTTGGATGTAAATCTTGTCCCTAAGGCTTTCATATAGGCACATCTGCTAATTTCTATTTATTAACTACACCACATTGTGTTAATTGTTGTTTGTTTGAATCTAATTATATCCTTGTTATGTACTATTCAATGCTTGCCCAATTATGTCTCCAAGTTCCAACTTCCCTCTCAGGCATATTGGATGAAATCCTCAGTAATACATACGCCACTTTGATATTATTTAATCTTGCAATTAAAAAGGCATCGCAAAGACAAGAATCACATGGGGATCAAAAAAGTAAATAGGGAACAATCCTATGATGTTAGTACCAAAGTGAAAGAGGATGACATATGCTACATTAGTTATTCTTTTCTCCACTTTCAACAATTAGAAAATCCTCTTTGCGAGTCACTGAGTTATGATGCACCAACTAACACCCCTAGTATAGGAATTCTGCTATGTTATGATACAGCCACCCATCCAGTGTCTGGAGTCACATATGAAAGGCACCTTTGGTATGGGTTTTCTGATCCCTTACACTACACCCTTTCCTATCTGAAACCATGACATTGCAATATGAATGGTTTCAGAACTCCTTATGCTGCACTAATCTGTATCAATGGAAAACAACTTTTCATGATGGAATTCATAGTTTGAAAACAACATATCCTATGTGGCACTCACATTTCACACATAATCTGCAACCATTTCCATGTCTGTAACCTACAAAATTGCCATAGGAATGGTTTCAAAATCCCTTATTGATGGAAAGAAAATTTTCCATGATGTAATTCATAGGTTGAGAACAAAACTCCTCTATGTTGCACTTATATATCACACATGATATACGAGATTTTCCTGCAATGGCACATATTGTTTGAGCATTTTTCTTCTTTAAATTGTACTCATGGTTCTGCAATATTTGTTGCACCAATATTTCCAACAATAAGGAATGTTTAATTGGTCTGCAAATTCTTTTCGTCACCTCTGTGCCTACTTTGATAATTTTGTGTTCAAATGGAAACTATAACTTCTTTCTATTGTAACTACTTTGCCATAGTCTATAAATTTTTCACATCATAGTTATAGATTAATCCTACATTCATATACTAAGCCTACATTTAGATGCAATTTGACAAGTTGGTATCCTTGTAGTGCAGACATTACCACTCCCATGTGATCATGGTTAGAAAATGCTAATTAGTAATGTTTACCTAATCATACTTGAACTAAAATATACCAATTCATATGATTCATGTTATTGTAAAACGATCTCAAAATATGAATTATATTTCTTTAGGCTAGAAAAATTTGACATCTATTGCAGAATGTTGTTTTATAGGATATTATTGTGGCAACCATTTCTATCTTAGTATCACTTAACGCTTGTGTAATTTTTATTTATTTATTTATTTTTTGTAGAAAACATTTGTTTTCCCAGTAGATGGTTTCTTTTGCAGTTATAAGAGGTAGGACCATTTAAATCGATACTTGGTAAAGCATGAAGGAAAGTTATTTGTGTGCCCCAAAGAGGACTACAATCTGCAGTTATCATCTATGTCTAATATGAAGTGTCATGTGAAGTAGCATGAAGAGAGGGGTGAGTCATGGCAGAGTCAAAATATGAAATCCAGAGAGGTGAAGAAGTATCCTTGCCCAAATCCATGTTGTGGAAAGAATTTTACAAGTCCATCAAGGCTTTTCAAGCACCTAGATGATGTGCATTTTAAGTATTTATCCCCATACTGCAAATATTTCTCCTTTGTTGGCACTATAACTGATTCAAGGAGTGCTTAATTATTGCTCAAAATGATAAGATAGACTATGGAACTTTGGTCCACTGGTTGTTATAATAATATATCAAGCTACATGCATCATGATTGGTAACAATTAACTCTAGATGGGGACAAATACTCTCTTGAAGAGTGTACGAGAACTCCTGAATCCGTTGCACCTTCCAGACTGTCATAAAAGGTATGAAAAAGTGGCAGGATGGATCCAAAATTAATATGCAAACTTTATAACTAGTTCCTTTGAAAGATATGATCCTTTTGGAAAATCCAATGCTTGTATTGATTTGATGAATGTGACCTGTGACTTTGTTATATTGATTGATTCCTCTACCTATGGACATGTTATTGACTATTGACCCTTTTTCTTTATATTTCTCTATATTGTATAAGTATTTGTGTTTCTAGCGCTACCCATGGTATTTGTGGTTTCTCATTGAGAAAAGCAGGCTAAGGATTAAATGTAATGATAATCTACCATAAAAGTATCAACACATGAACATAAGTATCAAAGCATAGATTAAAATGCACTAAAATTTCACATTCACGAATGATTTTATGGTTTCCTATCAATTAATATAATTTCTTTTGCCATGCCTTTAGTGAAGATACAAGTGGAAGGGTTATCAAGGCTTTGTTGTGAAACTTGAAATCGTCTGAAATTTCCTTGTCAAAAATGGTGGTAGAACATGCTTTGAAATTCTTCTACCATAGCCCTCATACAGTTCAATATCAATTATGTTGCAGGAATTCATTAGTTATAAAAGATTTGGTGAAAATATTCTTTTAAATGTCCTAAATTTTATCTGATATTTTTTCTATCTTGCAGAGGTGCAAGAAGCTGTGCTTGTAGAATTGTTTTTGTCAAGGAGATTTGCAGAGGAATACTTGCAACAATTGCTTCATGATCTCCTGTTAATCACCAATTGGAATCTAACTAAAAAATAAGGAATGCATGGTCACAGATGAGCATCCCATTGACTTATATAATAACTTTCTAACTGGAAATTGCGTTATGTCTGCTTGTTCACTAGATATCAATCCTCTCTAAATGTCAACCATATATGGTGTAGTAAGATGGAAAAATTACCCGTTGAAACATCATGCTCGAGTCTGAACTATCAGTTGAAGTGTTGTTGGGACCTTGAGATACATATTGATAAATTAACAGAAGTCAATATTTGGTTAGAGGTCTCTGTGTTTATATATTTCACCACTCTAATTTGTGTATATTGTCAAATTGTACCCATTAGCTGAATTGTCACTTGTCAATTTGGAATTTGTATATATGAGAACTGATGTATGCAAGCAACATTGTGTATCCCACATTTTCTTGTGTAAGGCTGAATTAAGCAGAGAAAATAGTATGCCATAATGGTTGTGGGCTACTGGAGAGAATAGTTCTTATGACGATTGTCACCTATTGGAGAGAATAGTATGTTATGACAGTTTCTGGAAATTGTCTCTATGGAAGTATTAATTACAGTTGCTTTGCAAATTGCTTGTAAGAGTTAATTACAATTTTTATCACTGTGATGTTGAATCCCTCTCTCTTGGTGTACAGGCTCATATGCTTGCTTTTTTGGCCATTTTGCGGTGGGATTTCTCCAGTACCCCTCTTGTTATGATGATATAATTTTCTTTTCCATGATTTACTTGTTTGTTCTATGAAATAGTATGTGCACCATTTTCAAAAGAAAGGCTATAATGTGTAGGGGTATTTTGGGTTTATATTTTGTATAGAAAAAAAAGCATTGTAGTTTGTTTCCAGTAATGAGGCTACAATGTCCATAGATAAATATTTTAAGGTATTTGGATAGATAAATAGATGGGAAGAAAGTGTATGATTTATTGACTATTTATTTTTATTTAGGCCCTAGTGCCCATCTAAAATTATTTTGGGTTAGGTTTATTGCAATGAAAATGCCATGCAAATCTAGATTATTTATTTTTTTCCTTTAATTATGTCATTGCAATTTTTTTGTACAAAAAATTGGCAATAAGACTCGTTTCCATGTTGGAACCTCACTGGAAAACATTCTCTCATCTTCCTCCATGATTAAATTGTGAAATTTTTTTGTAATTAAGTGCATATACCATACATAATTCATTTCATGAATTCTTAAAGGGATTTCATTGTGGTTAAGTCAAAAGTAGAGAATCATATCCAAATATCATATGTCAGGTGTAGTTTCTATTATTGATGCTGAAGGACATTGTGTTAGACAGGTAGATGTGTAGGTTCATTTGTCCATTTAATGCAAAGATTAGATGAACGATAGCCTTTTTGTGTCATGTTGATCTCATTTAAAAGTGGCAAATCATCCAGTTGACAGTTGATAGCTCTTGAAACTGCATCTCCTCAACCGTCCTTGTCTGTTGCACCATTGGTCTCGGTTCAGGTCTTGTATAGGTCCTATTGAAGAACCAAACTAATTGTATGTTAATCATGCACCTCTACAAAAGGGTTGACACCTACATATCCGACGTGACGAAGTTCAGAACCATAGCTCCTGTAATTTCCTTCAATTTCTTAATGTCCACTTCATCCTTGCCACTAGAAGAAGGTGATGAAGAATTTTGTTCTGTTTTTTCACTTCCCTCAACATGTTTTTTAAATTAAGAACTACAAAGTAAATCATCCAATTTTAGTGGTACCGTCCCACTAATTTCACTGCCACTAAGCACTTATAAATTAATCAACATTTTGAAGTGGGAATCACCTATCAGCTTCAAGAGATGGTTGTTTAACTGCTTTGTATCTATTGTTGCCAATGGGAATGCCAATCTCATCAACTTATTTTTCATACTGCTGGATACAGATTCTTCCACATCCACCAAGCACTTCTAAAATAATCAGCATTTTGAGGTGGGCATCACCTATAATCTTCAAGAGATGGTTGTTTAACTACTCTGTATCTACTATTGCCAATGGGAATGGAAATCTCATCAGATTATTTTTCATATTGCTATATATAGATTCTTTCGCATTAAATACTGCTTGTTTAAATGAAGACAAATTCTTCTACCATCCTTTTAGAGAATCTACTGAAAAATATCTCATTTGATTCATTGTCTTATCCTACTAGATTCTTTGTCTTAGCCGGCCTGTATATGCTTTTGCTGCCCCTAGAGCTACATCCATGGAATCCTCTAGATTGTTTTGATGGAATAAAGATTTCATTCACCTCAGAAAAAATAGATGACAGGAAACTTTTCTCCTCAACAAATAGTTGGAATTTTTTGCACTGGAGCATGTAATTTACTACATCACTATAAAATCTGAAAATACATCCGAACTTAACCATTTCACATAATCCTACAACAAGATCAGGATGCTCTGACAACATGTCAGCTGAAATCAGCTCTGCAAGATTAGTTTCCAAGGACATATTTTCCTTTTGGTTGTGTGGATCAGATATTTATATCAAAATTCATTCTTTATTCTTTTCCCATCTCACCACACTGGTTGTTCTTACTTTAACCGTCTCTGCCACACCATTTTCTGATGGTAAAGAAAGTGAGTACTCAACCGTAAAGGGTTCAGTAGCTTCATATACAGTAGACTCAAAAAGAGTACTCACAACTTGATGCCTTTTATCATGTAACAATTTGAAAGAGGGATGTGCAAGATATGTAAGAATAATTCTTTATAGTCCTATGCTGACCATCCCCTTTCCTGCTAGAATCTTCTACAGAGAGATGTTATTTGGAACAGAGATATCAGTTTTTATTGTTGCTTGGGATATGTTCTAAGCCCCAATATGGATATAAATTGAGAACAATGTATCCAATGGTATCTCAGGATTAGAGGGGTTAGGATGCCATTGAGTTGTCTTTTTGGGTTGTTGATTTTGCAAACCCTAAAAGAAAGGTATCCTGAGCCTTCACACGTACAACAATAAATTTATCTATAGTGATAGCTAGCCTATTAACGGCTACTAGAAGCCTTAAGAGAAGGTATCCTTGGCCTTCACAGGTGAAACAATAAATTCGTCTATAGTGATAGCTAGCCTAATTAAGGCTACTAGAACTTCAAGAGGATGATATTGAGTTTTTTTTTTGGGTTGTTGATTTTGGTCTAACATACAAGTACTATTTTAGTAGACGGTAGTTATATCTAGTGAAAAGAACCAAAAACTATGAAGTACTCTAGCTTGGGTTGTAGCATCCCCGACCCTCTGACCGGTGAAGAGGACGCTACCATGGCCTCAACCATGTGGGAAAACAACGCCATGAACATGTGCATTGATAGAATAATGAAAAAAAATTCATTGAATTAGAACATACACATATACAATTATTTATCATACACAACGGAAGCAAACATGCATTCAAACAAGCATTCAACATGTTCATCACATTCATTAATAGTAAATATGAGTGCAAAGGTAAAATATACAAGATTACTTATCTTATGAAGAATTCGTTCTGAAACCAGCTAAGTCATTGCAACGTTCCACCCAAACATAGTCTAGCATGCTCCTAAATCTCTCAGCAATGCTGCCACCTCCGAGCTGGGCATTTTTCCCCAAGGAAGAAGGAACAAGCAGGCTTACACATAGCCAAGGATACATAAAACACAACCAAGCCAACAAAACTGGGTTTATCAGGCCATCTAGGAGTTGGGAAAGGCTAAATGCTAAGCTGGTGAGCCCATTACAGAGCTAGGAATACCTACACCAGAACTAGCCTGACTTCTAAGACACCCACACACACCCAACACAAGGTATCAGTCCCTTCTCTACTACACAGTCCCTCAGGACCTGAGTTCCCTTCTAGTGCTATTCAGGGGTTGTGGAGAAGAAATCCAACCCTCTAGCTCTGTCTGTGTGGTTTCCAAACACACCAGGTTTATCAAGCAACCAAAGCCCTCATGCTTGCTCCTAGCATAGTCCGAAGACCAACCATTGCATGCATGTAATCAATCAACAGCTTTAGCTTAAATAGGGAAAATGACTCTTGAGTTGTTCTTGGCCCTATCATGGCCAAAATGACTCCCAAGTGAATTACAATAGTCCCAAAACGTATCAGTAACACAGATCACAGCATGGGAAAAATTAACAGTCCCAAAATGTATCAGTAACATAGATCACAACATGGGGAAAAAACAACAGTCCGTCTGTCTCTGAGCATAAAAATGGCTCTCCACAGGAAATTGTGTGATAGTGACCGAACGTCTCCCATCTTGCTGCGTAAGTAACAAAAACACAGGATCTAGTACGTGAGAGAAGATTCACACCAAATCCCAAATACGGATTGAAACACACTTGATTCCTCTGTGTGGAAAATGTGAATGATAGTGGAGACGACTCCTCTCTCCTGGCTGTGTGAGACCAAAACAGGAAAGAAGCCTGTGCATCAAAACAATCAGACTACTGCCCCTATATCAAGATGAATAGAAAAGGGAAAGAGTGGTGTCATGGAGAGGATGGAATGAAGGGCGTAGTCACTCTTCTACCCATCGTGAGGTTCAGTCCACTGGTGGAGTGTGTGTGTGTGCAAGGACTGACAACCCTGCCACACTCCACTCCTAGGCATAACTGCCTCAACTACCCAGCAAAATATTAAGGTGGTAGTTGTATAAGACAAGGAAAGATGGGCAATTAAATAGGGTGGTGACACATGGATTTTCCCCCCATAGCCCAAAATTGGACAATTCCCCCCCCCTTATCCTTGTAAGAATCATGCCCTTTTCATTATGGTTGTAGTGAGCATAGCTGGTTGGGTTCATTTAATTAAAGATGTATATTTACATGATGACAAAATTTGATATGTATGCAGCAAGCCCCGATATACCATCGGTGACAATTTCAATCCAAAACATAGCATAACCAATCAATGGTGGGGCCTTGGCCTTTAGCTCCACACCATGATTCTTTACAATATATACATTGTATTGCATCTAATGTAGTAGGTTCAAAACTGGGGTGATACATTCCCCTCCCCCTTCAAAAGCACTGTCCTCAGTGCTTTACAAAATTTGAACAAAATGCTACATTGGTATTTCCTTAGTGTTCCGCAAAATTGAACAAAAATGGATGTGCCAATCGCATGGCATCCTCCAGCTCCCACGTAGCCTATTTAGGTCCGTAGTGCTCCCATTTCACCTTTACTTGACCTATGGCTTGGTTCCGGATCATTTTGACCTTCTTGTTGATGATGCGCATTGGCTCGATTCGAAACTCTCCCTCGGGTTCCACCTGAATCACATCCCAATTTATCACATGGTTAGGATCATGTACATATCTCTTAAGCAAAGAAACATGAAAAACATTATGAGCCCTAGTGATAGCAAGCAATGCAAGTCTATACGTAATGGGCCCTATTCTTTCAAGCACTTCAAACGACCCACAATATCTTGGTGACAGCTTGGCACAACTTCCAAGCTTCAAGGAACTCTTCCTTGCCCTCACTCGAAGGTAAACATGATCCCCAACACTGAACTCCTTATTCACCCTATGCTTATCTGCATAGATTTTTTGCTTGTCCTGTGCTACTTTTAGATTCTGCCTGATCTTTACAACCTCTTGCTCCATTTCCTTGAGCAATTCTGGTCCAAGCACAACTTTGTTCACTGGATTATCCCAAGTCACTAGTGTTCTACACCTTCTTCCATACAAATCTTCATACAGACTCATCCCCAAGGATTCCTGCTGTCCATTGTTATAAGCAAACTCTACCAAGTGCAAGTAATCTTTCCACTTGGTTGGTTTGTCTATCATGTACATGCGAAGCATATCTTCAAGCACCTGATTAACTCTCTCTGTCTGCCCATATGTCTGAGGATGGTATGCAGTGCTGAAGTTTAGCTTTGTACCCAAATCTGCAAACAACCCCTTCCAAAAGTTGGAAGTAAACTTGACATCTATGTCAGAGACTATTTCCTTAGGCAATCCATGCAATTTGAAAATCTCCTTCATGAAGATCTTTGCAATATCATCAGTCTTGTGCGTAGACTTAACTGGTATAAAATGTGCTTCCTTTGTCAACTTTTCCACCACAACCATGATGGAATCATGTTGCTTCCAGTTCATCGGCAATCCTGTAATAAAATCCATGGAAATAAATTCCCATTTCCATTTTGGAACTAGCAAAGGCTGCAACAAGCCTGTTGGATGTTGATTTTCAACCTTTACCTATTGACATTTCATGCACCTTGAAATGTACTCATCCATATCCCTTTTCATTCCTAGCCAAAAGTACTGTTTTCTAGCTGTAGCAATTGTCTTCTGATATCATGGGTGACCAGAATATGGAGCTTGATGGATTTCATCCATGAAAACTCTCCTCAAATATGCTACATTTGGAATATAAATTCTACCTTTATAAGTGAGAAGTCCATTCCCTTCCAATTTGTATCCCTCATACCTCTTCTCAATACTTTTCTGTTGCAATTTGACTTTTACCTGCTCATACAATTCATCTCCAGCAGCATGACTAACAATCTACTGCCTCAAATCTGATTGGTAAATACTAAGGGATGCCACATACATTTCTTGCACCTTCCTACTGAGTGCATCAGCTACCTTGTTCTCTTTTCCTTTTATGTGCTTGATTTTGAAATCAAACTCACATAAAAATTCTAGCCATCTCGCTTTCCTAGCATTCAGAGTAGGCTGATCAAAAAAATACTTCAGACCATAATGGTCTGTCCTGAGATCAAATATTCTGCCCATCAAGTAATGCCTCCACATATTGAGAGCATGTACTATGGCTGCAAGCTCTAGATCATGAGTGGCATAGTTCTTCTCATATGCTCCTTCAGCTTTCTTGACTCATAACATATCACGTGGTTGTCCTACATAAGGACTCCTCCCAGCCCTTATCCGCATGCATCGGTACACAGCACAAAATCTTTCTTTGGATCTGCAACCTTCAATATGGGTGCACTGGTGAGAAGATTCTTCAATTGCAGGAATCTTTCTTCACACCTCGATGTCCATTCGATCTTCATCCCATTCTTTTGCAAATAAGTGATGGCATGTGCAACTTTGGAGAATCCCTCAATAAACCTCCGGTAGTATCCTGCAAGTCCCATAAAAGATCTTACATCTGTCACATTTCTTGGAGTAGGCCAATTCATAATGGCTTCAATCTTCTCAGGGTCCACAGATATACCCTCCTCTGAGATAATGTGACCCAAATACTGAATTCTATCTCTATAGAAGTCACACTTGCTCAGTTTTACATATAGCTGATGCTCCCTGAGCAAATTCAATGTCAATCTGAAATTCTCTTCATGCTCTTGCTCATTCTTAGAATAAACAAGAATGTCATCAAGGAATACAAGAACAAACTTGTCCAAATACCTGCTGAAGACACTATTCATAAGGCACATAAATGTAGCTAGTGCATTTGTGGGGCCAAATGGTACCACTACAAACTCATAATGCCCATACCTTGTCCTGAAGGCTATCTTATGAATGTCTTCATCCTTGATTCTCACCTGATGGTAACCATACCTCAAGTCAATCTTGGAAAATACCTTTGCTCCTCTCATTTGATCAAATAGGTCATCAATCCTAGGCAAAGGATATTTATTCTTCACAGTAACCTTGTTCAATTGTCTGTAATCAATACATAACGTGAGTGTACCATATTTCTTCTTTACAAACAGAAATGGTGCTCCCCAAGGAGACACGCTCGATCGGATATACTTCTTTTCCAACAACTCTTGCAGTTGCATCTTCAATTCTAGCATCTCTGGTGTACTCATCATGTAGGGTGCTTTGGACACTGGTGTTGCTCCTGACATAAGTTCAATTGTGAAGTCAATGTCCCTTTTTGGAGGAAGCCTTGGAATCTCATTAGGAAACACATCCTTCAATTCCTGTAACACGTGATAGTCCTCCAACTTAGGAGTTTCATCATTTGTTGCCTCCAAAATCTGAGCTGCATACAATTGGCAACCCTTCCTACAGAACTTCTTCAACTGCATTGCTGAAACCTGCCGTACTGAAATCACCTTTGGGATACCTTTCACAACAACTAGGTTCCCTTCTTCATTCATGCACTTGAAAGTCTTATTGTAGCAATCAAGATTTGCCCTATGAGCTTCTAACCAATCCATTCCCATTAGAACATCATAGGAACCAAGTGGTAGGACATTCATATCTACACAAGTGACCAATCCATCCATGACCAATGGACATTTCTCTACCACTTCACTGACTTTTCTCTTAGTTCCAGTGGCTAGCTGAACGAACCAAGGCTTCCTATGCTTTACTTTCTTAAAAGCACAAATCTCCACTACTCTAGGAGTAATGTAACTGTGAGTAGAACCAAGGTCAATCAAAATAGAAACAGATTGCTCAACAATCTTACCTGCAACTTCAACCACAGTTGACTGGTGATCTCCCTGGAAGTCCTCTAGTGCTGCATAAATCCTAGGGACTACCCTTGCTACTTGACCCACTATTTCTTCTTCTTGAATGTTATAAGTTGGCCTTGCACTCTCATTCTCGAGTGGACAATTTCTGCGCATGTGGGGTCCTCCACATTTCCAACATTGAAGTGGTCCTCTATTTTGTTTTGGATCTTTAGGATTTTCTCCTGTCATTTCAATGGGATTACTTGCAGCTTGGGATGGCTGCTTCTGCTGATTCCTGAAGTTAGAAGGTTTGAAATCTTTATTTCTATGGTCAAACTTCTCATTCTTCTTATCCTTCCATGCCTTATGGTAATCCGGATTACCTTTGCTTTTCTCATAGCAATACTTATCCTTCTTTATTGCTTCTTCAAGAGTTCTAGGTTCATAAAATTCAATCCTATCTTTGTAAGACTAAGGAAATCCAATCAGAAAACAGTGGACCTTCACTTTTTCATCTTTGATGTACCGGACATACTTCAAAAGCTCCAAAAACTTATTTGCATATTCTTCCATGGTCCGCTGTCCCAATCTCAGCTCATGGAACTCCTTAATATTGTTATCATAGTACCTGTCAGAGAGGTATTTCTACTTGAAATACTTACTGAACTGTTTCCACTTAAGTCTCCTTTCACTGATCCTCTTTACTTGCTTGAAGTGCTCCCACCAAATGGATGCTCTTCCATTCAAATTGAATATGGCAACTCTTGCCTTCATGTTTCCCGAATAGTCATGCACTTGAAAGTACTTCTTTATTCCAAGAAGCCAAGCTTCAACCTCTTGTCCTGTTTTTACCTCACCATCAAATGTAGGAGGTTTAGATTTCTTAAATTCATCTTGAGAGTGATCCCTGTGGTGTCTCTTTCTATTTATTTTATGAGAATAAGAACTTGAATCCCCACTAGATTCTTCAGAGTCAGATGACCCGCTAAAAGTCCTTCTCCTTTTCCTAGTACTGCTCTTACTCCATTCTGGTCTTGTTGTACCTCATCCAGAGTCTATCTTTCTTTGCAAGTCTATTAAACTCTGCAACATTGCAGAATTCAGCTGCTATTTCTCTTCTCAGGCTTTGATCAAGCTTCTCATGGTGGCTGCAACCTAGGATGGTGTCTCTTGGAATCTCCTTCCATTAGAATCTATGTCATCATTTCCATTACGGGCATTTTCTCCCATGGAATCTCCTGCTCACTCGCAAGAATCCTGAGCATCATACCCATCATGGGTTCTCATGACTGAACTACGTCTGGCTTTACCACACTGTTCTCACTGGAGTACTGATGTTGGAAGTTACCTAAAGTTCTGCAAATGTGTTTGTAGCAAACTATTAGATGCACAATATTAATATAAATCAAAATTACTTACCTTTCCTTCTGGAATTCATAAAAAAAAAATTATGCTAAAAACACAAAATTTTCCTTCAGCCCTGAAATCCGCTGAAAAACCATTGAAAATCCTATTGAAAAATGACCGAAATTTCGTCTGCAGAATCGGATCCCATTACAACTATCAATCCAACGTTTCGACGGTCAAAACAACTAGCTTCTCCCACTATTCATCGGACGCACAGTTGCTTGGGAAGCTGCAACAACAGAAAGAAATATCATTAATACCTCTGCGACAATCTGACTAGGCTTCTGATATGCGTCGACGACCAATTTAACTGTGCATCAGGTGCATAGTCCTCTGAGAAGCCACAATAGTGGAAAGCGATCTTACTGTGGGTTCCGCGGACATTATTGGCTGTGGGACCTACTAATCACTACGGCATCAGTGGTTGAAGCCTCTATCCATCAGAAGGATAGTTCACTAGCTAGCCGCAACGGTGGACGTTCAATCCAATAACTTCATCTGATGTAGCTCATCGGCAACTGAATTAACTAGGTGTCAGCGAAATAGTTCCATCAATAGCTGCAACGGCGTCCCACCATCTTCGATCTTCTTCCGAACGGCAGCCAAATTGACTAAGGCATAACCTGATCGGCGTCGGTAGTCTCTTCTCATCAGAAGGCTAGTGCTCTAGGATTCCACAACGGTGGCGCACGAACCACTAACTTCCGCCGATCCAAACAACTAACCGTCGCCGATCACCAATGGCCTCAACACTTAGACAATTTTTGAAAATTTCTCCTTCTGTCGGTGAAAAATTTCTCTATCTTCTGATGACTCTGTTGGCTCCATAACCCACTAACACTTCATCATTAGTGAGTGGAAGGCTAAATCATCGGTGGGTTAGTGCGATCAGCAGCCACAACGGTGGCTCATCATCTTTAATCCTTTCCCGAGCAGTGATCCAATCCGCTAATGCTTTCCGGTCGACAAACTGATTTTGACTAGCATCAACAGTCATAGCTTCTCCCCATAAGAAGACTAGTGCTCTAGGCTTCCGCAACGATGGATGCATGAAGCACTATCTTCTTCCGATAGACGACAATTTCAGGCCTTAGAAAAATTATTAAGCTTTCTTTACGGCGTCGACGGTCCAAACCACTACATCGAGCTGGTGTTTTGGCGGTCTTCAACTGATCTTCACCGAAACTGTGGCTCCCACATCTCCTAATTTTTGTCGACGGCTGATGAAAACTTAGAAAATTTTCTACAATTTCCTTCCAACTGCCTCTGTTGGGTGTGCTTCTACCTAGCTCTCCGCTGCATCGGAAGTCCGTCCCACTAAGTGTTCCAATGAACCGATAGTTCAAACACTTAGACAATTTTTTGTGAATTTTTCCAGTCATTCACTGATTTCTCCTGGGAAAAAGATAACATGCCTCTGGTAACTGGTCTTTCATGGCTCATTCAGGCCCATGCTACAACATGAGCTCTTGTACCACACTGTAGCATCCCCGACCCTCCAACCGGTGAAGAGTATGCTACCATGGCCTCAACCATCTGGGCAAACAACCCCATGGACATGTGCATTGATAGAATACCGAAAACAAATGCATTGATGTAGAACATACACAGATACAATTATTTATCATACACAGCGGAAGCAAACATGCATTCAAACAAGCATTCAACATGTTCATCACATTCATTAACAGTAAATATGAGTGCATAGGTAAAATAGACAAGATTACTTATCTTATGAAGAATTCATTCCGCAACCAGCTACATCACTACAATGTTCCACCCAACCATAGGATAGCATGCTCCTAAATCTCTCAGCAATGCTACCACCCCCAAGCTGGGCATGATTCCCCAAGGAATAAGGAACAAGTAGGCTTACACATAGCCAAGGATACACAAAACAAAGTCAAGCCAGCACAGCTAGGTTTATTAGGCCATCCAGGAGTTGGGAAAGGCTAAATGCTAAGCTGGTGAGCCCATTACAGAGCTAGGAATACCTACAATGGAACTATCCTGACTTCTAAGACACCCACACACACCCAACACAAGGTATTAGTCCCTTATCTTCTACATAGTCCCTCAGGCCCTGACTTCCCTTCCAGTTCTATTCAGGGGTTGTGGAGAAGAAAGCCAGCCCTCTAGCTCTATTTGTGTGGTTTCCAAATGCACCAGGTTTATCAAGCAACCCAAGCCCTCATCCCTGCTCCCAACACAGTCGGAAGACCAACCATTGTATGCATGCAATCAATCAACAGCTTTAGCTTAAACAGGGAAAACGATTCCTGAGTCATTCTTGGCCCTATCGTGGCGAAAATGACTCCCAAGCAAATTACAACAGTCCCAAAACATATCAGTAAAACAGATCACAACATGGGAAAAAACAATAGTCCCAAAACATATCAGTAACACAGGTCACAACATGGGGAAAAAACAACAATCCATCTGTCCTTGAGCATAAAAATGGCTCTCCACAGGAAATCGTGGTAATAGTGACCGAATGACTCCTATCTTGTTGTGTAAGTAACAACAATGCAGGCTCCAGTGCATGAGAGAAGATTCACACCAAATCCAAAATATGGATTGAAACACACTCGATTCCTCTGTGTGGAAAATGTGAATGACAGTGGAGGCGACTCCTCTCTCCTGGCTGCGTGAGACCAAAACAGGAAAGAAGCATGTGCGTTGGAAAAATCAGACCACTACCCCTGTGTGAGGATGAATAGACAAGGGAAATAGTGGTGTCATGGAGAGGATGGAATGAAGGGCATAGTCACTCTTCTGCCCATCGTGAGGTTTAGTCCGCTGGTGGAGTGTGCATGTGGGTAAGGACTGACAGCCCTGCCACACTCCACTCCCAGCCATAACTGCCTCAAATACCCAGAAAAACATTAAGGTGGTAGTTGGATAACACAAGGAAAGATGGGCAATTAAACAGGGTGGTGACACATGGATTTTCCCCCGATAGCCCAAAATTGGAAAATTTCCCCCCTTATCCTGGTAAGAATCACGCCCTTTTCATTATGGTTGTAGTGAGCATAGCTGGTTGGGTTCATTTAATTAAAGATGTATATTTACATGATGACAAAATTTGATATGTATGCCGCAAGCCCCGATATACCATCGATGACAATTTCAATCCGAAACATAGCATAACCAATCGATGGTGGGGCCTTGGCCTTTAGCTCCACACCATGATTCTTTACAATATGTACATTGTATTACATCTAATGTAGCGGGGTCAAAACCGGGGTGTTACATGGGTGTTTACTTTTAGTTGCTTTTGATAGGTTGGAAGTGTTGGAAATTTAATTAGCATCGAACAATTAATGCAAATTTGAAAATTCATCTTCTTCCAAGAAGGTTCCTTGGATCTTAAACCTAAATTTTTTATCTTTTAGGACTATTGTAAATTGATGTGTAAAATAACAAAGGTAAAATCACAATAATTCCCTTAGCCCGAAAATTCATGACAATCGAAGTAGAAAAGATACCAATCATTCCAATGAGTTTGCAGCCTTCTAGGGTAACTTCACATGTATAAACCACATGAAAAATATTCTTATACAACATATATAACATCGAACCCAACAATAATACATGGTTGTATGATTATATTCAATCTTAGTGTTAAGTCCCTTAATGGTTTTCTCCTAAGTGTGTCAAATCAACAACATAATTAATAGTTGGAAATAACCATCGCAAGTAGATAAAACACCGAAACCAAATGTGCAATATACCCAATATGTGGACAGTTGGATATATTCTATTTATATATGCTCAATAAATGAAGTACATACATATAATATCCTCCTCTCAAGATTAGGACAAAATACAACCACCCAAGGTGCCCTAGCTAGGGTTAGTCAACAAACCTTAGCTCCTCCAAGTACAAGAATCCATCCAACAATATCTTCAAGGCATGAAGTCCTCTTCTTCCCCAAATACATTTGAGGGTTTTTGAACCCTAATATATATCCTCTAAGGGTTGAAACCCTAACCCTATAATCCAAGATGGTCCAAGAGACCAATAAACCCTAGTACCCAAGATATAGAGATCAAATGTATAAAGAAGAATCTCAAGAGAGAGAAATTGTCCACCTCATCATATGCTCCATTAGAGTTTCCTCATTAACCCTAGTGTATCATAAGAGAGTGGTCCAAAGAAGAGATAAAAATGAATGCATGATGTGTTGTGTTGTTTGGAAATAGTCTCTTCTTCCTTTATTTATATGAGAGGAAACAAAGGCCAACAACACATTTTGTCCTAAGCCTTACAAGTAAGAAGTAATCCACAAACAAGTGAAGCGATCCACTCTTGCAGTAAACGTTTGAAACTTTAACGATGATATCATGAACAATTGTGACCCAATGTGATGAATCTATGCAAGGAAATTCCACACCACTCCATATTGAGCCTCCATAGACTCCATCCATCATCCAAAGCCAGGTACTCCACTGGGGAAACCACCCCTTGCAAGAACATTGTCAAATCCCTGGAATCCCTGAGGTATCTGTAGTTCTAGTCGTATTCCTATACATTTCATTACATATCAGTTTGATTCCATTGAAGTCTCCTTTGCTTACTGTTGACTTTAACCATGTGATTACTAACAATGAAGCAAACCATTCTAAATCTCTTTTAAGAGGATGTGTTGATGTATTTGTAACTTCGAAATGTATTCATCCGTATTTATTATGTATTGTAACCCAATGTTTATTCCGGGATGTATTTGAGTCATATCATGCCCCGATGTTTCGATCGGGAAGTTTATATAATGAGAAAGTCATGTCAAGTCATTGTGGGTAACCCTCCTATTGGTCAAGGGTAAAAGTCCCCACAGTTGTGGGGCCCTTGGGTTATTAGACTATCCTAGTGAATTTGACCCTAGGTGAGTCATTATAAGTTATGGAAATAGTGCCCACCATTGTGTTACACTCCTATTGGTCAGAGGAGGCAAAGTCCCCACAAGTGGTGGGGCACTAGGGTTATTAGACACTCCTAGAGATGTCAGCTCTAGTAAGTAATTGTTAAGTGAGGCCGACATGTTGGAGTGCACTTCAAGTGAATGGAAGAATATAAATAGAGAGTGAGAGCCTCTCTATTTATCACTTGCAACATATCACTCACTCACTCAAGTGTGGTGCATTAGTGAGGAAGGAAATACACTGGGACTAGACAAGAAGAAGACTACTGCTGTCAGGAGTGCATCTTACTGTTTTGGGGATTTTACTGTTTTGGTGCTGATTCTATCTCTGAGGAAGTTGTGGGGTTTTATCCTTTATGGTTTCCCCAGGGAAAAATCTTTGTGTCTCTTGTCTCTTGTGATGTGCTTATGTTTTATTGTTGTGCTTGTTATTCTCTCAGTGAAAAGATCCTAAGATCATAATGCTAGATTATATGATGAAAAACTAACATGGAATCAGAGCTAACCTGAGAAGAAGACATTGTGCAGCTACAGAAGCTAGGGATTCTTACTTTTTGGGTCTCTCTCCACAATCCATCAGTAAAAATATGCTAGGTTGACTCTCCACTGAAGGGCGCATCTTTCTGTTGAAGCGGAATTTGATTCTGAGCATTTTCAGTTTTCGATGCGAAAATTAGGGCTTTCTACAGAAGAGGAATTTTTGCGTGAGACAAACATAGGATTTTTCTCCTCATCAAAACCAAAGTTTAGAGACTTGGATCAAGAAATTTGGTTGGGTACAACTCCAGGAAAGTCAAACCCTATTTTGACCCCGAGCTAGGAAAAACCCTAAATACTAAAACTGATAAGTTTTGGTAAAGTCGCTATATTCTGAGGTTGGAGAAGTATCAGAAGTTGAAAATTGCAGGGTACAAAGAAACAATCCTGATGAAGCCTGTATCCAAAAATCAGCCTCATATTCTCTGTATTCCAGAAGATATGATCTCTCCTATTTAGGGCACGGACTTTAATTTCATGGATCCAAATATCAGAATCAGAAGATGAACCAGTGACATGTGGCATGCCGTACAATTTAGCTATTTTGAACAGTCCTGTAACAGGTCACCTTGGGAAAAGGATCATAAATCCCAAATGGTAAAACTAATTCTAATGAAACCTGTGGTGTTAGATTAGGGATAGGTACGGTTACCTCAGTGAGAACTTTCAGACACATAGAATTAGTAATTGCAGAGATATCACAGAAACAGTAACAAGCATTTCTGTAGAAGAAATTGGAAATCTAGGGCTTCCTGTTCCGGGAGCTTCCCTCCACTGTTTTTAGAAAAGGAGTACATTGGAAAGCTCCATTTGAAGAGATCTATTTGTCTATCCAATCAGATCTGGAAGATTCCAAGTTTTGAAAATTAGGGTTTCTGTGGCAAACTCTAGATCATCCAGCTTCTGAACCAAGACGAACACCTCAAATTGATAAGATCTAATCCTTTGCTATTTTCATTTGAGGTACTCATTTCAAAGTGATATATCACATCAGCTTGACGATAAGATTGTTTAAGTTGAAAACTTCCAAGCATGGAAGTATATGATCTCTCTAAAGAAAATGAATTGGACACCTACATGAGTAGAAAGGTTCTAGTTCCAAAGGGAGATGAGGCTAGAAGCCTTAGACAAAAAGAACATGGTCAAGGCTAAGAAGATCATGGTTGATTCAGTCATGGATCAACTTTTACTACAAGTGTCTTCCTTAAAGACACCAAATATGTTTGATTCCTTGACCAAGCTATTTGAAGGGAAGAACAGAAATCAGAATATGACCTTAAGAAACCAGTTGAAGAATGTAAAGATCCATAATGCAGAGACCATGTAGTCATAAAGGTCTCTCAAATCAAAGAACAACTTGAAGCGATAAAAGAAAAAGTGAAGAATGCAGAAGTGGTGATGGCCACCTTGAATGACCTCCCAGGATCGTGGAATTCATTCATTCAAGGAATGTGTTCCAGAAGGAAGTGATTACTTTCAGCAGACTCTGGGAAGAAGAAGAAGAAGCTCGACTCATAAGAAGAGAAAAGAAGATAGAAGCAATTGAAGATCAAGCTCTCACCATCCAAAGAATATCCCTCAATCAATGAGGAATATAAAGATATCAACTCTTGAAGAACTTCTTATCCACCCTAGCATTTGGATAAGAAACGATGCTATTACGAATGAAGAAGACGATGAAGGAGTCTACCCATGAAACAAATAAAGATAAGTATTCAATTGTCATTTCATGATATTGTTTTGTTATGCATTTGTTATATTCAATTGATGTATTATGCATGATAGGATGTTTGCATTAATGACTGTACACTACTAATATGCATGTGATGGGTAAGTAGCTCATGGTGCTATACAACTCTCCATTGCTACTTATCTAGAATGAAACCTCTTTCCTGACATATTGGATTAGTGCACAATCTCAATGTTGTCCTGGTAGAGATGGAAGGCATCTAGAAAGTTTCACTGAGATATGGATAAATGTTGTATTGGCTAAAGGAGTTGCATGATAATATATTTATGCATAATAACTTGACAGTATGAATATTTCTTATGAAATGTTTCTAACCATATAAATGCATTTTACTTGTAGGAAAGATCGCATACATAATTGCCTGCAAGCAAAGAAGGATGAAACTTGATCCGAAGAACAAGTGACGACATTTCAAGATGAAGAATAATATGATGAATGAAGTGACATCATTGATGCAGAATATTCCAGCTATGAAGAAGTAACCAAGAAGACCAGTTCAAGAAGAATGATGTCTAGGATGCAGTATCGATACATGAAGGGAAGTTCATAGTTCCATCATGCAGTAGATGGAAACATCGTGGGATACAAGGCAAGATTCATAGCACGAGGCTTCTCACGAAAAGAAGGCATAGACTATGAAGAGACATTTGCAGCCATTGCAAGTGAAGACACATGACAGGAATAATCATGTGTGCAAATGAAAGAAGGCCTTATATGTGCTCAGAAAACACCCATGGGATAACACATACATGAAGAGCTTAATGAAGATCTTAACCTTTTCTACAAGGTTGAAGATGCAAGTCTATACACTAGATGATCACATAGAATATTAGTAGCATAGGAAGCTACTTGTCACTTTGGTACAAAATGTTTCAATTCATAGATTACAGAAGTCAGAGGGAGTATGATGCTCCACTTCAGAGGTAGTGACTACAGAATATCCTGAGGATCGACATGGTATGACAAGATGGACAGGTTACTGATGAATCTAGGCTTTACCAAGAGAAAAGCAGATTCCAACCTTTACAACAAGGTTGAGGATGGAAACCCAGTGATGCCTCTACTGTATGTAGATGATCTATTTGTGACAGGTACTGATGGGATGATTGTTGATATGAATGGAAAGTTTGTCGCCGAGTTCAAAATGAAAGACTTAGGGATGATGCATTACTTTCTAGGTATGGAGGTGTGGCAGAGTATAGATGGAATCTTCCTTGGACAAGGGAAGTATGCAGTAGAGATCCTGAAGAGGTTTGGGATGATAGACTGCAAGGCTTTGGCCACACCTATGGCATCGAACCTGAAGCTATTGAGTGATGCTTCATCAGAGTCGGTTGATGCTATGATGTATCATCAGATGATTAGGTCATTGATGTACCTGACAAACATGAGACCAGACATTTTCTTTGATGTGAACACCTTGAGCCAGTACTTGATAGATCCGAGAAGTGTTCACTTGATTGCTGCAAACCATGTTCTGAGGTACCTGAAGGGTACAATTGATTATGGGCTCAAGTATGATACAAATCAGAAGATTAACCTATAGGGCTATGTGGATTCGTATTGGGCAGGCAATGCCATCGACAGGAAGAGTACTTCAGGATGTTGCTTCAGTATGGGATTAGGTGTGATCTCTTGGTTTAGCAGGAAGCAATCTTGTGTGGCATTGAGTACAGCTGAAGCAGAGTATGTCGCAGCTTGTTCAACTAGTTGTGAGGCAGTATGGCTGCGGAAGCTACTGTCTGATATATTTGATCTCCAGTTGGATGCTACTTGTATACATTGTGACAACCAGAGTTGCATGAAGTTGTCAGAGAATCTAGTGTTCCATGACAAGTAGAAGCATATCGAGATCAAGTACCACTATATCAGGGATATGGTGCAGAGAGGAGTAGTGAAGCTCTAGTATATTGTGATGGAGGAACAGATAGCTGATGTATTGATGAAGCCATTGTCTAGGCTGAAGTTCAAGTAATTCAGGGAGAAGCTTGGTGTTCTCTAGATAGAGGTTCCCTCCAAGAGAAAGTGATGAGACCCATAGCCATTCTGACATGGTGAGAGGATTGGTTCCTTCTGACGAGTAGGTTAGATGTAAGTGCTGAAATATCTCATCACTATGATAGGATGTGTTCCTATCTAGATGGATGTGCCCTTCTGACGAGTAGGTCAGATGTAAGTGCTAAAATCTTCCATCACTATGATAGGATGTGTTCCTGTCTGGATGGGAGTCTTCCATCACTGTGATAGGATGTGTTCCTGTCTGGATGGATGTGCCCTTCTAACAAGTAGGTCAGATGTAAGTGCTGAAATCTTCCATCACTGTGATAGGATGTGTTCCTGTCTGGATGGGAGTCTTCCATCAATGTGATAGGATGTGTTCCTATCTGGATGGATGTGCCTTTTCGACGAGTAGGTCAGATGTAAGTTCTGGGCGAAGACCTACATGATGGGTAGGCCTACAACTAGCATGAAAAAGGGATGGCTCTGTAGAAATTCCTGTGACGAGAAGAATCATGAGATAGCACCAGTGATGATCCAGATCCAGTGATGATGATCCAGATCGAGTGATGATCTAGATTCAGTGATGATGATCTAGGTCGAGTGATGATCCAGATCCAGATGAAGATGACTTTGAAGATGATGAAGACCTAATGATGACCCAGATGATACAGAGAAGAATACTTGTGCTAATAAATTGTGTCGAGAGAATACCTTCCTAGTTAAGAGGGAGTGCCCCGATGTATTTGAGTCATATCATGCCCCAATGTTCTGATCGGGAAGTTTCTATAATGAGAAAGTCATGTCAATTCATTGTGGGTAACCCTCCTATTGGTCAAGGATTAAAGTCCCCATAGTTGTGGGGCCCTTGGGTTATTAGACTATCCTAGTGAAGTCGACCCTAGGTGAGTCATTGTAAGTCGGGGAAATATTCCCCACCATTGTGTTACCCTCCTATTGGTTAGAGGAGGCGAAGTCCCCACAAGTGGTGGGGGACTAGGGTTATTAGACACTCCTAGAGATGTCAGCTCTAGTAAGTAATTGTTAAGTGAGGCCGACATGTTGGATTTCACTTCAAGTGAACATAAGATTATAAATAGAGAGTGAGAGCCTCTCTATTTATCACTTGCAAAATATCACTCACTCACTAAAGTGTAGCGCATTAGTGAGGAAGGAAATACACTGGGACTAGACAAGAAGAAGACTACTGCTGTCAGGAGTGCATCTTACTGTTTTGGGGCTTTTACTATTTTGGTGCTGATTCTATCTCTGAGGAAGTTGCAGGGTTTTCTCCTTTACGGTTTCCCCAAGGAAAACTCTTTGTGTCTCTTGTCTCTTGTGATGTGCTTATGTTTTATTGCTGTGCTTGTTATTTTCTCAGTGAAAAGATCCTAAGATCATAATTATAGCTTATATGATGAAAAACTAACAGGATGAACCTTAAACAAATCTTCATCTATAATATATTGAAATGTAGATTATTTCAAGCAAGTTTTTGGGATTTAATGAATCCTTGGATTGAGGTGTTGTGCCAAGAATGGGACAATTCCATGCGTGTGATGTGACACCTAACTTGATGAAAGGAGCAAATGAGATGTCATAGCAATCATGGATCCTGATGTTGACTATGCACAAGATACTCTTGCTATTGCTCTGAATAGTTATTGTTGGTTGCAAAGTTGAATGAATTAAGTGACACAGGTAGATTATGGACTCAAATGGGTGAGGCTCTTTAATTGCATTATTGCATTCATATTCATGAGATAGAAATCCTAATTTTGAAACATTGAAAGATAAGTATGGAACGACCTCACCTGAAATTCACAATAGTAGGTATTGAAGGTATTTGGTATGAAGAGGATAGTGATGAAAAGTCTCCAAGATTAAAACTCAATCAATCATAAAACTCACTGGGTATGTTTGTTGGAATCTTAATGTAGATACTACAGTGATTGAATCTTTTGTGTAGCCACTTGCAACCACTTTGCATATTCAACAGTCCCTTTTGTTTTACGATTGGATTATGGTTCTTGAAAATGATATGATTCCATTTTGGAATGAACATAGATATGTTATTTGAGGCCAATTTTATAGCCTAGGTACCATGTACTTGTCAGAAGAGAGGTCTAGTTACTATTACAAAGTATGGAGATTGAGGGTTTGTTGCTACCCAGATTTGTTCCTTATGTTACCAACCTTTGTTCTCATCCACTAGAGTGTGTCAATGCCTTCACATTATCACCTTTGTATCCTTGTCACTGTCAAAACACTTTCACTTTCAAGTCATTTTCACTATCACTAATGTGTCACTGCTGTTGTCCCTACCTTGTCACTATCATTGTTCTTTTCTTTACTATTCACAATCTTCTATTTAAACTCTTTGTCCCAATACTTCAAATTCTTCCCAACAACTTGATTTACTATTCTTTAGACCTCAATCTATCTTAGGTACATATTTAAGGAATATTTCCAAACAATATAATATCATATATGCCCTAATCAAAATAGCATACAACTATCCAAAACCGTTCAACACAGATACTTTCAGACTTGTAACTTCATGCATTCAATCAAACATTAGATCAAGGCTATATTGCATACCTTGAATATATACTTATGTATCTCAGCAATATGACTTTCCCATACTTGAAAAAATCATCATTTAAACTCCATTATTGTCATGTAGTTGTCATCAGTTAATTAAGAAATAAGGTATGTTCTAATACTTCATATTTTCTTGGAAAGAGTGCCAATATAACCTCATATTAGAAATCATTCTACCCCAAAAATGTGTCATTATGGCCCTCAAAACAACATAAAAGATTCTTTGAGGCAAGGCTGAAAGTCTTCTTCAAAGTACCCTAAAAACAATCATCCATAGACTTCATTCTCTAAAGTCTTCTTCAAAATACCCTAAAAACAATCATCCATAGACTTCATTCTTCAAATTTTTTTTTTTATCCTTCTTGCAAATCGCCTTATAATTTTAGACCTTGTCTTTCTTTCTTTCCACCACTAAAAAGGGTGCACTTTATGTTGTATTGATACATAAATTCTGTTCCCTTTTCTTGGTCAAAATATAATTATAATTTCAATTTATTTGGAGTGATTTACAAAAATAATTCTTCATTAATTCATCAACGATAAATCATATGATCCAACATTACAAATACATTTCTTCATCAATTCTTGTCATTATTACATTAGGCCTTCCACATTATTAGGGGTTCTTATCATGTTTACACTTCCAAACTTCACAGGCTTCTCTATATCCATAGGGGCTTGAAGTCTTGTTTGAGACCATTAGAGGTTTCCATATTCAATATCATATTCTTTGAACAGGGGCTTCTACTTATTTAAAGCTTCTTCAATAGGGATTCAAACACATTCTTATAAGGCACAATTCAATACTTCAAATAAGAATGTCTTAACTATATTTCATAAGGCCTACACGATGCCTCAGTCAGCAGCATGTAAAAAACAACAGTCCTGTAGAGTGCCCTATTTAATCTTCTCATATTTATCATCCTCGTGCACTTTAATATGAAGCAAAGCTAATTCAGGGACATTAAAATTGGGAATCATCTTCAGATCTACGTTGGAGGCCCTATTTCTGGAGCTACCTGTTTTTCTCAATTCATACTCACCACTACTTCTATCAATACTTCTCTATAGAAGGCCATTGGTTGGGTTTATATCTGGCCATTTCCTCTTTGACATTGAATGCATAAATGCTTATTCTCACCATGAACACATTGGCTAGTTGCAAGTCTTTTTGTTTTAATCTGATTAATAAGTATGTCTATTAATTTTTAAGGATTCTAGTTTGAATAGTCATGGGTTATATTCATAGCATAGTCATGGAACCCTTGAATCATAATGATCAATGTATTTTTATGTATGGTGTGTAGTTATAAGAAATGCAACTTTGAACGAGAATTCATTGTTGAAGAATTATTTTTTTGCAGCTCGCCAAGAGTTTTTCTTGTGACCCCAGAAAAGAATAAAAAGGCTGAAAGCTCTGTGTCCATGGCAGTTACATCCCTTCCCAAAATATGTTTGTGGTAGTACAGAGTATACAGAGTTTCTCCTATGTTTGGCTCTTCACTCATGCAAGTGATTTTATTTAAACCTTCAAAGGAAGAACTCTCCTTCTATAGCATGATTCAACCCTTCTACTATCTCTCAAATCTGTATATATGGAGCTATCATCACCTCAAACCAAGTCACCCTTACTGCTAGAAAATGCGGAATAAATCACAATAAAAGTCCAAAAGCTGTGAATGCAAGCTAGGTATGACCTTTTTGCTGTTTGGATAGATTTCCTCGCCTTTTAGATGAATTTCCTTGCTATGTAGAATGAGTGTTTTGGCAAGGAAAGCTGTTGTTTTTGCTTTCTGCTTGGCAGCATGGGAAGTTTGAGATGAAGTTTGGATAGAAAATCTTATCAAGGGAAATTGTGTTCCTTTGAAAATTCAAACTAAGGAATAATGACACCTAAATACACAAATTTGAATGAAGGTTTTGGCATAAGGAAATTTTGTGAGCTCATGCAAAATGAAATCTTCTAACATGACACCATGTGTTAAAAGGGTTGTCAAATGCTTTCAAAAGTCAAGAAAGAAGTACAAGAATTTTGAAAATCAATTGTGAACCTCCTCAGTAATGGTTGTGTGTGTGAAAATATGGTTTGTAGTCTGGTACTCCAAGAAGAAATTTGCATGTCCTTTGGCCCTTAGTCACCTCCTTTCAAGTTTGTTTGAAAGCCATAAATGAAGAACTGTAGTGCAGAGCTTGGAGAATCTGTGCCCTTATTATGGTTTTGTAATTATTTGGATTTGAGTGACCAAGCTCAGGTATACTATAACAAACAACATTATTAAACAAATCAACAGTGTCAGAGTTAAGTGAGTGAATACCATGTTTGAAGAAGTTTCCTTGGAAATATTTCTCATCAATTGTCGTGTGAGTGCTCATGACCCTAAATACTCACTTGATATCATTGGATGCGAAAAGATGGGAAGAGATGAGGATGAGTGGAGGTGATATAGATAGGGGCCTATGTAGGGAAATCATAAAGGAAGATCATATGAGATAACATGCATTGTAGGTCTAAGTCTGGGTGGAGAGCAGTATGCCTAGAGAAAGGGTGAACCAAAAGGTTTTGGGAGAAAAACAAAGTGCCGCATAGAGCTTGTGTCTCTGCAAGGAAATGAATGCCTGCTTTGTACGAAAGAGGAGGAAAAAATAGGATCTCTAAAGGTGGGGAAAGAGGGGCGGTTGCATGTGTCAAAGTGATCTGAGATGCTTGTGATGGATCTTGTACTACTGGTTGAACAAATGGTTCATTGAGTATAATCCAAGTGTGGGGGTGTGGGTTGCTAGGTAGATGGAATAGGGGTAAGAGTCAATATCAATATCCCAAATATATGTGGAGAGAAGGTCATATTTGACTGAGGTTGTCTTGAGGGATTAGAAATAGAGGATAGGAGGAATGAACTGAAGAAGGTGGGTGGTGTATGAGTTGGCATACTTTATCTCAACATAAATGTTCTTATGTCATATAGAATGTACCCATAGCTTCTTTGTATAGGATTTTTTTGTAAATCCCTTCAAGTTTGAATATGATTGTAATGAAAATATTAGTAATATTTCTGAGATATTTTGAAAATCAAGATATCTATTTAAGTGGATAAATTAGTATTTGAATTATAATGCACATTTAGCAAAACAGGAGTCCATGACGTAAAATGTCCATCTGGTAAAATGTTCCCTAGCACCCAATATTATGCTATACCATAAGGTGAATTGCTGTGGCTTATACACCTTTGTTGGGTGGTTTTCAGGCACTGAGCAGTGGATTTGAAGTATTTTCTATTGGAAGGAAGAAGGATTAAGCTTGTATGTTCCGTTCCTATGGAATTAAATAAAGATCATAATGAAATTCTGGAAATAGCTCAGGTATGTTTTGAAAAACTTGTAGTTTTGAAATTGAAAAGACAGTCTGATTGCATTAAATAAATTATACTTTGTTGTTTTGTATGATATGAGCAAATTTTGATTTAATGATTAGATTTAACTGCATATTCAGTGATTGATTGAATGACACACTTCTTGGAAGTTATGTCTCTTTTCTTTGGGGATTGCCAAGATTTCTGTCAAATATCAAACCTTATGTCTTTTTTGTTTTGCATTAGCTTTTTCCTTCCATCATTTCTGATTGCATCCCAAATATTTGTAGACATTATTAGTTTTGATTTCAAGGTAGACATAATAGTTTGTGTGGGTTTAGTATGAGGATATTGTAACATAAAACTATGTATTTTAATTTTTGACAGTGGAACTTAATAAAATATCTAAATATTTATTTTCTTTGGATATTCGTCTTGATATCATCAAATATATATGATGCTAGAACTGAGAAATATTTAAGAGATAAAGCTTCTGAGTGCATCCTAAAATTTGCAGACATCATTAGTTTTAATGTCAGGGTAGATTCAACATCTTCTGTAGGTTTAGAGTGAAGAGATTTTAAAGTAGAACCAATTTTTTTGGCATTGTAACTTACTAAAATGGATAAATATTTATCTTATCTGGATATTCTTCTTTATATAACTGACTGCATGATGCTAGAAAATATAAATATTCAAGAGATAAATATTCTTGTGGCTACTAAGTTAGTTTTTCCTGTGTCAGTTCTGAATGTTGGTGGTTATTTCTTTTAACTTTTCACTATTAAGTGCTTGATTGAATGGTTAAAGCTAAAAAAAAATTTAACTCAGCAGGAGATTGTAAGGGTACAATAGCTATGATTTTAACTGCTTAATTTTGCATATAAGTTGTCCTAAAATGGTGTGTTGGTTTAGAAATAATTTTGGCTAGTTAGGAGTTCTATAAATCTATGGAGGTTTTCATTTGTAGTAATGCATGCTGTTTTTATTTATTGTTCATGTTTCTGATTGATTATACGAGTGCATTATTATTAAGGTTTGTTGGAAGTAGGTTCTTGGATGATGCATGGACTTTCATAGATATGGATTCTTTTGGCATGTTATATATGATGTGCATGTTAAATGCATTTAAATTTAAACTATATTTGGATTATGATTTTATTGCATATACGAGGATTGAAAACATGAAACCCTAATAGGAAAACATGAGGCTCAAAACCTAACTAACTCAGACTTTAGATATATAATGGCATGATGTATAAGACTATAATTTTAGTGTCTAATATATAAACCTATTTTCCATTCTAGCTTTGTTGGAATAATCATAATGTGATACTTATTATGAGCTAAGCATGTTATAGGCATTGTGCTCATTTACAAATATTGTCTTTCACAGATGTTGTTGTGGGTATTCCATGAGTGTTTTTCTTATGATGATACAGTGAAGTATGTATTGATGATGTCAATAGTATATGACTTGAATGTGCAAATTCTTATGCGTAAAATACTAGATGTTAACTTCATTGACTGCTTTGGCATGCTTACTTATGAAGAAATGCCTACAGATTCCCATGCAAAATACTCTGTATTTAGATCCTAATCCCATTCTAAAACAAATGTCCTATAGTTGATAAGGAGTAAAGATCTTGAAAACCAATAATATTGGAGTCTCCTTAGATTGGAGGTGTTGGTCAATGTGTTGTGTTTCTTTTCCTTACTATATTGCTTTACATGAGTGTATAGTTCATATTTGAGAATGAAAAGGTAGTAGTTCTGTCTATTATTTTAAGTATCTATGTTCATGACCATTGTGTTAGTGATTTCTTAGGAATAATCACTTATGCAACGATGTTTGTGGATTCTGATGAAAAACACCCTGTAGCCATATCTTAATCCCTTCATAAAACTGATGGCTTATAGTTGATAAGGAGTGGCGATCTTGAAAACTTGGGCTCTCCTTAGGTTGAAGCGGTCAGTTGATGTGCCATGCTGCTCTTTTATACATATATTGTCAACCATGGGGTTCTTCGTTTACTTGAGTACATAACTCATATTTGAGGGTGAAAAAGTAGCAAGTGTGTTTAGCATCTATAGTGTGAGGACATGGTATTATTTCACGAGGTGGTGCATTTCCAATGATACTTAAAACTATTGGCACTGCACATAAGTGGGCGACTTTGTGCTCAATAATGGAATCAAATATGTATTTTTCATTTACACTTCTGCAGCAAATACTAGTGCCCCCTTGTGCAGCCATGCCCCATGGAAATCCCCAACCGTTACAATGAAACATGGGTGCTCTCCATAAGTAAACATGTTTAGACTTCATTTCCCATGCTAAAATAATACCAATAGTATTGAGATAGGTACCTCTATGACTGTACACAACACCTTTAGGAATGGACATGGTTCCTGATGTGTAGTTTAATGAGATAACTTCCCATTCATATTCAGGCTAGCGATTCTCAAAATTTGGATCTCCACTTACCAAAAAAAATTTATAATCAAGAAGATATTTATGACCTTCATTCAAATAATATTCTCTATATTTTTCTATTTAATGGATCACAATAATTAATGGTAGTTTCTATGTCACCTGAGAAGGGTTCCTGATTATTGCTATTATAACTTACAATAATTGGTAATCCACAAACACCACCTTGGATTCTAAATGCTTCAAAATGAGAGAAATTTTGTGTACATCATGTCTAATGCTTAGAGTGTTGAGAACTTCCCCTGCCATTGGTACTCCAAAGTGCATTTCATATGTGGTTGGTAAATTCAAGGCCACTACAACAACCTGTCATATGTATGGACTGTTCAAACTTTAAATTCTCTAACAATTGATACAATTTCAGTTAAATGAAATTTTGATGATATTAAGGTATATAGGAAAAAGCCTTCACTAATAAACATATTGTAAATAGAAAGGTTACAGGATTGAGTTCCGAAAATTTATATTTTCCAAACTTTAGGAATAACCAAACTTGACTCCTATGATCACTATGATAGTTGCTCCTATGATCACTATTCACTCAGGAATAATTTTATTGTTTTCCTTCTCAGAGAGGCTGAATTATACATTGTATTGTAAAAACATTTACTTGGGAAACAAGGCCTACCACTAGTTTCCTTAGACATTTGCAACATTGGTATAGAAAAGGAAGGTTGTGGGCTGACTAGTATTCATGCAGAAAGGATTACATTGGTTGTGAAGTGGATTGTGATGTCCCTTGCATGATTATGGATTTAAGGGTAGTTTGGGATTTGTGATGTTGTTGTAGGGTTATTTTTCTTCAAAATGAATGGTTTAACATATCAAAAAATAATTTGGAAAACTGAAGAACTTAATTAGGAATTTCAGGGAATAATAAGACCATTCTTGTCCATTTTTTTGTTAATATTCAGAGTAGAATAAGACTCACTGATGGAGTTGTGGTTCAGCAATCGAGGCGGCAACTTGCAAGGGCACCCATTGAGGTACAATTCCTTGAAAGCATATGAATAAGTGATTGGGACTAGGTGCTCGTTCTAGAATATTTTGATGGTTCACGCATCGAGTTCTGTGAAGATGTCATTTGTAATACCAATTATATTCTTTGAGATTAAAGGAAGCACTTGAAAAATTAAGTAGAAATTATGAACTTATTCACTAAGTTTTCTAGCATGATTTGGAACTGTTTTGATTGCTGGTAGCATATTGAAGGACTCTTTGAATACTTCCTTGATCAATGAAAGAACATTCTTGAGGATAACTTGTGTGCTAATTAAGGGAAGTTTTTAGTTCTTCTCAAAATCACGAAGAGTTGAAGGATTTTGTTTGGTTCACCTTTTAAAGTCAAATCAGTCAGAAACTTGGTAATGTGAATAAACCATAGTACTATGGCATGCCTTAGTTTATTAAACAACAATACAACAATATATGTAAGAGTTGATGCATTAATTGCAGTGAAGATATCATTTTGGACAGACTGGAGACAGAATTGAAGGTATTTGTTTTCGACTTTGGATTTACATGAGAAATATGATGATGTGGCCCCTATGGGGAGAGTCATTTATAATGATATCTACACAAAGTATCTAAATTTAAATTTGAACAGAAGAAGGTCAATGGTAGGCTTGAGTATTACTAAAATACTACTCAAGGACACACTTGAATGAATAAATTTTACTTGCAAAAGAACCATGTTCTGAAGCCTAATACTATTAAACTTCTTTAGTATTATTTTGGTCTAGGCATTCCATGTACCCTTGTTTGTCAGTGGTGATCACTGTATATGAATTTGAGGTTGTGTTTTAGGTAAAAATAGATTCTACATTGTACTTTTTTGTTGTAACATTGATGATTTGAGCTACATTACCTTCATGTAGCTTATTTTAATATTGGTGGTTTGATATTTATCTCTTACATTGTATCTTTCTTGTATGTGATAGGAAATGACGTTGGAATTTGAGAAAGCTAGGCCTAGGAGCTATCTCTTCACATAGATAGTTTCCTAACATTAAATGATAAATAACTAATTTGAAAACACTTTCGCTAAGAAATAACGAGCTCATTCAAGTACATGATACCATGTTGGTGTTTAGCACGAATATCTTGACAAATTTTTATGGTTTGTTTATTGCTTTTGTTTGAAGCATTTTGTCAAGTTTTGAAGTTTGTGTGTATTTTTGTTAAATATTGTGTTAGTCATTTGAATTCTTCTAGTTCTCATTCGATGCTTGATTTAATCCTTTGTTGTAGCTTGAATCAAGGTTGGTTTTAGGGTTTGATAAAAGATTCTTTTATTACCTTTTAGTTGCATGAATTAATTGTCTTCAGTTTTTCAATTCTTTTATGTTGATTGTATATTTTCTTTGTAAATACTTATCGTTATTCAAAAAAATAAACGATATCTACATAGATAAGAGAAGAGAAAAATGGTTTATGCACTAGGTTCCTATGCATTGATCGTAGGATACCTATTGACATAAGACCAACATTCATCTAATGCAAAAATCAATTGGCATTATTACAATGTATAATTGTATTATTCTCCATTAACATAATTGTCTAGTGGAGGCCAATATCGAGCATAATGTATGATTCTACCAGTTTATGAGTTTTTCAAGATTCAGGTCCCTACATGTCCGCTGGACCATTAAGGGATGAGATAACAAGTGGAGTCCCCACTTGCCTCGAATCTAGTTAGTGCAGTTGTGTTTCACTGACACCTTCCAGTTGTGAATTGTGAGTCTACATGTTCTGTTGTCGATGATGTGATTCATGTTATTTGACTAATGTTGTTGTTCCTCTATTTTGAAAACACTCTATAAGTAAGTGAAAGATTCGATAGTTTTTACAATTTTTTATAATGCAGTTAAATATTCGCTAAGATTTTACAATATCTTATAACTTAGTGAAAGATTCACCAAGATTTTACAAAATTATATAATAAAGTGAAATATTCTCCAAGATTTTACAACATTATATAGTACAATGAAAGATTCACAATTTTTTTTATATATACATATTATATTATTGATAAAATCGCCTTCAAATTTTCCTATATATTGGGGAGATTTGCCCATTTTTTATACATATAAATCTAGGGGGGTTCTTAAAATCATACCTAGGAATTTGTGCTAATTTTTATTTAAATTTTATTGCTTCACTTGTTTCTTCCATGGATCTGTTGCTAGATTAGGACCATATCAGTTATGTGTAATCCTTGGTCTCCTTTCAATGTATTATAACATCTTATTGTACATCCTTGATACAGGTAATTGACTTAGACTGTTATTTGTATTTGTTTATAAGTTTCAGTAGTGTAATTGATGTGACATTTGTCATTGATGTTATGGATGTTGATTGTATTATTCTTATGCTTACCAATGTCCCCTTCTGTCATTAGGCCCAGAGATTTTCTAGATTACTTAGCATTTATGCTAATACTCTATTGTTACTTATGATTATACAAGATCAAAACACAAATTAGGCCCTGGACACTACCTATTGTGGAAGTATTATTATGGCCTTGGGGTTATTCCACGCGTTGTCTTGATTTATGGGGATATATGAAAGTTTGAACAACTTGGAAAATCCATTGTAAAACAACTAGATTATGAAATTTGGTTATTAATATTTATATTGGAAATATTTCGCAACCTTGTCTTAATTATGTTAAAATATTGGTTCATTCGCATTCTTGGTGTCTTTCCACATCAACTCGATCCATGTGGGTGTCATTAATTGGCTCCACTCATTGTACGTATGGTTGGATGTGTGGGGATCATGAATTGGTTCTAGGTTTGTGCTCTGCAATTAAAACTAGTAGTTTACTCAACTGTAACAGTTGGGATTTCCCTTTTGTTAGCTCCCCACCCCTCATCCCGACAATGGAGAGGGTGCAACCCACACATTGTTGCTACTATCAAATGAGAATTATATCCCATGAACATAATCATAAAAATGCATCAAAATGAAATACACATGCAGATGTACAATTCATTAAACAATGAAAGAAAATACATTCTTTCAACACATTCAAGAATTCAACATGTTCATGATAATTTAAAAGCAAATACATTTGCGAAAATTAAATCACAGAGAATACTTATATTGAGAAGAAGATTCTCCACAACTAGCTATGTCACTATGACGTTCCACCCAACCATAGGCCAATGTTCTCATCAATCTCTCAGCATCACTACCACCCCCAAGATGGGAATGATTTCCACAAGGAACTAGGTAGAAACAGGCTTACACACAGCAAGGAAATACACCCACACTCAATCCAATAATCACTTCAAAAAAAATTATCCCACTAATAGATGGGTTCCTTGGACTTGCTTAGCCAAGCCAACACAAGGATGCACTACACGTCAATCCACATTGTAAACGAGCAACCAGGCTCCACATTGTGCATAGGGAAAACACTGTAATAGAGGATTTCTTCTGCAGAAACACCGACACCGGGGAAAACGCAGATGACCATTCTTTCTTAGAGAAAAATTTGAGTGTGCCCCACTACTCAATCACTCAGCAAAAAAAATAGATTCTCCACTAGGGAGAATGACCCAAAATAGGTGGGTTCTAACCACAGATGGACAATCACAACACAAAACACTGTTCTACAGTAGGATGAACACAAAATGCACATCCATAGACTAGAATGGATGGAATGGGTGACCAAAGCGTAGTTCTCTTCCTGCAGCTTGAATGAATAGGGTGAAAAACTCAGAACCAACAACATGAATCTACAATAGGATGAACAACAGTGCAAAAATGAATCAAAACATGTGAGTGAACCCCCGTGAATGATGAACCACCCAGATCATAAACCATGAACCCTGCAGAATATCTTGAATTACAGGAATGAATCCATGAATCAATCACAACCTTAGATCAAAATGTGAATTCCTCTGACGGAATGGGCATGCATCATGTGCTTGCTTCCTTCAGAAGCAATGGTGCGGCTTCCCAGACTACAGAAAATGTGAAGGAGGTAGCTCAGCAAGATTCAATCCTGTGAGGAAATGAAGGATGTCCCTTCCTAATGGGTTGGGAGATCATTTTGTGGGTGTTTACTTTTCCCATAAGACAAAACACATTTTTCCAAAATGGGTGGTCTTCCCAATTTGAATTTGACATCCATACCTTTCCCATCCCAAGGAAATAACTTCCTCAACCAACTTTTAGATGACTAGGTACAAAAGATAAAATGGGTAGTTGACAACTTTATGGGTTTCACGGGGGCTTCACTTGTTGACCAATGTCCTATCATGTTAGTTCATATTGTGGGTTTTAAAATTATCAAAAATCGAACCAATATATTGTAGGTATTGGGGGGATGAGGGGTTTAAGGTGGGGGTGGGTAAGGTGGTTTATAAGGATTGAGGTATAAAAAGGGGTGGGGAGGAGGTTTTAAGTATTGGGAGGGGGTTTCAACAAAAAACATTTGGGTCAATATCTCTCAAAATTAAGGGTATTCTTTAATATCCCATGATCACACAAGCTATGTGAGATGTTCACTAAGTGAAGTCCCTGTGATGGGTTTATCCTTTGAAATTTGTATTTTACCCATTGGCTCAAGGGTTTGGATATCCCCCCTATTCCTTGTGAAATCATTCCCCCATCTCTTTAATGTTTGCAGTCCCATAACTAGCTCTGTTTTTATATTAATTTGTACATTTGCATGATATATCAAAATATTCATATTGTGCTTGAATTAGCACTATAACCATAGGTATCACCCTGACCACCTTTACACAAAACATCCATCAATGGCAGGGCCTCCTTGAGCTCCTCACCATGATTCTAATACAATATTTACACCATATACAATTAAATACCAAGGGGTCAAGACCGGGGTATTAAAATCCCCTCCCTCTACAACAACACTGTCCTTAGTGCTTAAAAAAATTAAACAAAATGCTACACTGGAACTGCCCTCAGTGTTTTGCAAAATTAAACAAAAATGGATGTGCCAATCACATGGCACCCTCCAGCTCCCATGTATCCTCATCAAGATCGTGGTTCTCCTTCTTCATTTCACTTATCCAATGGTATGATATGGAACTCTTCTAGGTCCTTGATTGCATTCATTTGTCCATACCACCAATCTCTTTCCAGTCTTGGAGAATCCTTCTCCATATCTTGTAACATCTCCAATGCCTTTGGCATCCAACAATACCTATGCTCAATCCCCAAGTAATGAGTCAATTCCCATGTCAGATTCACAAGGTTTTTCAAAAATTATGGATGAATCACATGCACATGTATATTGACATAAAATCAACAAGAATTTTCCAAGTAAACCAAATACTTATCTGCATAAGTATTTTTTTTTGTTCCACAGGTATCTGACTTAGATTTATACAACCATGGTACCCACAAAACCTGCCCTATCCCACGCAAGGGTGTGCATTAAAAGGTAGCCAAGTTTATGCAAGCCTCAGATCACCTGAAATATCTTTCAACTGAGATTTGACAGCTTCACTTTAGAGCTTAACACTCCCTCTAGGTTCCCACCAAGATTGGTGCTTCCTTTCCATACACCACAACAAATTAATTCACATGTCAGATTCATTCCTATAAGATGCAATCTATAATAATACTTCCAAACCATGGGTGCAACATATGCTCATGTGTATCAACAACAACAAAAGTTTGCTAAGCTAACCAAATAATTATATGTGTAGCATCTCTCAATCGAGATCTGGTAGCCTTGCTCCACATCCTAACACCTCTTTGGGTGCTTAATGGAAGCTATGATTAAGTCTCAGCACCTCCTCCCAATGCTCACCAATGCTCAAGAACTTCCCTTCCAGACATAAAAATGAACCAACTCACTTGTTAGATTCATTTTCGTAGGATTCATTTCTTAACAAGATTTTCAAAATCTTAGCTGAATCATTATGAGCATGTGTAATTACAAAAAATAAACCAGGATTTTCCAAGTAATCCAATACTTATCTATGTAGCATCTCTCAACCGATATCTATTCAGGCTCGCTTCATAGCCTAACACCTCCTTGGGTGCTTAATGATAGCTTTGAATTAAGGTCCTAGAACCTCCTTCAAGTGCTTACCAATGGTGAGGAGTTTCCTTTCTAGAAACCATAATACCTAGGGGTTATTCTCTTCATGGATCCCCCGACTCTCATGATAGTCCCCTTACGACGTGAATGGGTTGGGAAATAAGTCTAATTGAATGTATTACACCCTGGGCATCCCCAGTGATGCATACCAGTGACTAGATGGTAGGGTGGGGTGAATTTATGTACCCAGGTATATCCTTCCAAAGGAGCCATCTTTCTCAAACACATCCTCCCGAGAAGCTATGTACTCCAAGGAAGAACCACCATCACCTCTCCTACATTACATACTAGCATGCAGTTCACATGAGATGTCATCATAAAAATTTCAATCATAGATTTTCAAATGTATTTCATGCATGGATACATTTCCAATTATCAAATGACCAATAACATTGATAGTCAAATCAAAATTGGAATTCACAATTCTACTTCCCACATAAAATCAGATTTTTTTTGAAACTATGAGGTCTTCCTCATATTGTTTGGCTTTTGCAAGTGGGAGTACTCATTCCTTACTTAAAAATGCTTCCCAAAACCTATACATTCACATACAACATCTCATATTGACACTATTTTGGATCAGCCAAACAGTTAATAGCATTCAGTTAGCAATTAACAGTAAAATTTGAAGTCTGAAATTTAAATTTTGTCCTGTTCAAAAGTTATATTTCAGTCATGAGATCCTTCTCATAGCACATGTTAGTTTCTTGCCTTGGTTTCAATGGGTACAACCAGACTACTCTGCTCAGGTCATTCTACCTATAGTATTCAGGAAGGCCCATTTCCTCATGGATCTACAAGTTCACATGTAGGCTTCCTCAGCCTATACATAGACTCAAATTTACCTGCAGAATATCCTTCAGTGAACCTCCTGCAATATCCTGCAAGTCCCATAAAAGATCTTACATCTGTTAACTTTCTTGGAGCAGTCCCACTTCTCGTGGCCTCAATCTTTTCAAGGTCTACAGATATTCCCTTATCTGAGATAATTTGACCCAAATAATGAATTCTATCTTCATAGAAGTCATAGTTTCTCAACTTTGCATACAACTGATGCTTCCTGAGCAATTTCAAAATCAGCCTCAACTGTTACACATGTTTCTCCTCATCCTTTGAATAAGTAAGAATGTCATCAAGGAAAACAAGAGTAAACTTGTCCAAGTTCCTACTGAAAACATTATTCATAAGGCACATAGAGTTAGCTGGTGCATTTGTGAAACCAAATGGTACCACTACAAACTCATAAGATCCATACCTTGCTCTAAAGGATATCTTATGGACATATTCATCTTTGATCCTTACCTACTGGTAACCAGACCTTAAGTCAATCTTGGAAAACACCTTTTCTCCTCTCATTTGATCAAAGAGGTTACTAATTCTAGGAAAATGATATTTGTTCTTCTCAGTGAATTTGTTCAGTTGTCTGGGATCAATAAACAACTAGAGTGTACCATCTTTCTTCTTCACAAATAGGAATCATTCTCCCCAAGGAGACACACTTTCCTTGATATACCTCTTTTCCCACAACTCTTGTAGCTGCATCTTCAGCTCTAGTAGTTATGGTATGATCATCCTACAGGGTGTCTGGGAAACTGGTGTTGTTCTAGGCATAAGCTCAAAGGTAAAATCAATGTCCTTATTTGTAGGAAGCCCTGTAATTTCATGAGGAAAAAAATTCCACCCTCAGGATTCTTATGGTAGCTACATCATCTGGGGAACTCTCTTGTTCCCTCTTCCCAATAGCTTCCATTTCATTTTATTGGATATTGTAATATGGCCTTACATACCCTTCCCCATGTGGACAAATCTTGTGCAAATGGGTTCCTCCACATCTACAACATTGGAGTGGCTTTCTGTTCTCTTGTGAATCTCCTGGCTTCTTCCCCATAGAAGCTTCCCCATGTCCACAGGGATCCTATGCATCATCCATGTTGTTAATGTTATTAGCGCTGGTCTTCTTTAACCTTCTTGGTCATACCAAGACCAAATTTTCAATCTGCATTATGACTCTGCAAAATGTGTTAACAACATCATTTGATAGAAAATATCATAAATTCAAAAATTACTTACCAATTGCTTCTTGCAGGCATGAACGGTCAAGATCGTAGTAGAATCCATATATACAGTCAAGGTGCATTTCATCAGGTTAACTAAGTTTATCAATTCTGATAATTATCACTCTTCCTTACTGTAGTTTCCTTTCTACAATAATGACTGTCTCAGGAACATGAGTTCACTTCCATTTTCCAACCTTCTAGCACGTGCAAATTCCACTAGAAAACTGCTAAAAAAATGTTGAAATTCTCTATTTTGGTGAACTCGATTTTTCCACCTTATCGGAAAAACTCAGGTTTTCCCTCTGACGTGTCGGAAAAAATCTCCCTTTTCATACAATTGACAAAACTCTGATTTTTCTCCCAAGTGTCGGAAAAAATATGATTTTTCTACCGACACATCGACAAAACTCGACATTTTCTTCTGATCGGAAAATATCATCGTTTCCTTCTGTCATGTCGCTAGAAATCACTGAGTTCATCTAACGTATCGAAGAAACTCATATTTTTCCACTGACGGGAATTTTCAACACTTACAAAAAAAAATTGAAAATTTTTCTTCATTCTTTCTTTATCGGCGAAACTCATCTTTTTCTCCTGGCACACATCGACGAAAACACACCTTTTTTACTAGATATGTATTGGAGAAACTCTTCATTTTCACCCAGAACACATTAGTGAAAAAATTCCCTTTTTACCCAATACGTATCGGTGAAGCTCACTGAGTTCATCTGACATGCATCAACAAAACTCCCCAAGTTTTTCCGACATGTCCATACTTAGAATTTTTTTTTTAAATTTTTCTGTCTTTTCTCCCTTGGTTAGAAAACTTACCAGTTTCTTCCCAAAAGTGATTTTGACAACCCTTGTCGAGACGTATTGACTAAAATTTCCAAGTTCTCTTGACACATATCAACACAACTCAACCAACTCAACCAATGTGTATCGGCGAAACTTATAAAACTCAACCGACACTACAACTTCGAACATTTAGCAAAATTTTTGAAAACTTTTCCTTTCTTTCTCTTTCTCACCGGATCATCTTAGCCTTTCATGCCGACACGATTACTGCAATCTTATCAGTGTAACTTAAATTTTCCACCCGACACGCATCGATGAAACTTAACTTTTCCACCTGACATGTATCGGCTAAACTCCCCAAGTTTGGTCGACATGTCCATACTTAGAAAAATTCCAAAAATTTTCTGCCTTTTATTTGTCTTCAGTGAATCTTTCCAAGTACTTACCAAGTGTGTCGGTGAAACTCTCCAAGACCTTCTGATGTGTGTCAGTGAAACTCATCCAACATAACCGACGTATCGACAAAACTCACTAAGTTTTGCCGATTCTTCAAAAACTTAGAAAATTTTTCAAAATTTTTATTTCTCATCCTTCTTTGTTGGCTCAACTCATCCTTTAATGTCGACACCATAGGCACAAATCAGAAATTTCAGCTGACATGAATCGGCAAAAACTCGGCCAACTGAGCCGACATGGTCAATATTCCAATACTTAGAAAATTTTTGAAAATATTTCTGCTGGTCTGTGCTCAATAGAGGGTAATCCTACCTCTATAAACTATTCTTCATGGCCCATTGAGGCCCAATGCTATAACCAGTGATTTGATACCCCACTATCACGTCCCCTCCCCTCATCTCGACGATGGAGAGGACACAAACCACACACTGTTGCTGCTATCAAATGTGCAATCTATCCCATGAACATAATCATAAAAATGAATTGAAATGAAATACATATGTAGATGTATAATTCATTAAACATTGGAAGAAAATATATTCATTCAACACATTCAAGAATTCAACATGTTGATGATAATTTAAAAGTAAATACAGTTGCAGAAATTAAATACACAGAGAATACGTATCTTGAGAAGAAGCTTCCCCGTAACTAGCTATGTCACTACAATGTTCCACCCAACCATAGGCCAATGTGCTCATCAATCTCTCAGCATCACTTCCAACCTTGAGATGGTCATGATTTACATAAGGAACTAGGAAGCAACAAGATTACACATAGCAAGACCATACACCCACAGTCAAGCCAATAATCACTTCCAAACAAATTCAACCCACTAACAGATGGGTTCCTTGGACTTTCTCAGCCAAGCCAACATAAGAATGCACTACACAGTAATCCATGATGTAAACCAACAACCAAGATCTTAAGTGTCCATAGGGAAAACACTGTAATGGAGGATTTATTCTATAGAAACACTGACACTGGGGAAATCACAGATGACCACTATTTCTCAAAGAAAAATTTGAGTGTTCCCCACTGCTCAATCGCTCAACAGAAAAAATAGCTTCTCCTCTAGGACGAATGACCCAAAATAGGTGGATGATAACCACATATGGAAAATCACAACATAAAACACTGTTCTATAGCAAGATGATTGCACAGCTCTCATCTGTAGATTGGAATGGATGGAATGGGTTACCAAAATGTAGTTCTCTTCATGCGGCTTGAATGAACATGGTGAACAACTCAGAACCAAAAACATGACTCAACAACAAGATGAATAACAGTGTGAAATGAACCCCTGTGAATGATGAGGCACCCAGAGAATAAACTCTGACCCCCGCAGAATAGCCTGAATTATAGGAATGAATGCCTGAATGAATCAAAACCTCAGAGAAAAACATGACTTCCTCTGATGGACTGGGCACGCATCACGTGCTTTCTTTCTGCAGAAACAACGATGCAGATTCCCAAACTATAGAAAACATGAAGGAGAGAGCTCAAGAAGCTTCAGTCTAGTGAGGAAATGAAGGGCGTCCCTACCTAATGGGTTGGGAATAAATTTTGTGGCTGTTTACTTGCCCCACAAGCCAAAACACATTTCTCCAAAATGGGTGGTCTTCCCAATTCGAATTTTACCTCCATACCTTTCTTATCCAAAGGAAATAACTTCCTCAACCAACTTCTAGATGACTGGGAATAAAAGTCAAAATGGGTAGTTGACAACTTTATGGGTTTACCCTTCGTCATTTGGATTTTCTCCATTGGCTCAAGGATTTGGATATCCCCCCACTATTCCTTGTGAAATCATGCCCTCATCTCTTTAACATTTGCAGTCCCATAGCTAGCTGTGGTTTTATATTAATTTGTACATTTTCATGATGTATCAAAATATATATACCTTGCTTGACTTAGCACTATAACCATAGGTATCACCTTGATCACCTATACACAAAACATCCATCAATGGCAGGGCCTTGGCCTTGAGCTCCTCGGCATTATTTGAATACAATATTTACACCATGTACAATTAAATACCAATGGGTCAAGACTAGGGTATTACACCTTTTGTCCTTCGTTGGTTTTAACCTACTCATTATCGAGTCGGTAGGGCCTCTTCCATTACAGATCTTGGATCTTGCTAGGGTTTGGTATGTGAAGTGTAGATTCATTCCATTTTTTTCCTAAACCTTCTAGGGAATTATACTTGTGCCTCTTAGGCGTATTTCATCTCAAAAATCATGCTACGGTGAGCATATATCCTCTCCTCCCTTCACTTGATTGTTTGGTCTATTAATGGTTGTGAGTATTTCCTACTCGTGTAGGGTTACATGCACATGGTTTTTGGGGTTTGAATCTAGTTCACAACTTCTCATTTAGTCCTCATAGGTATTAAGATTGCTCTGATTGTTTTTGTAGTGTCATATATTGTTTTTATCCCAAATGTGACTTTTGTTCTTGTTTGGATGATAGGTTTGGAGCTCGTGCAGGAAAATTGGGTGACTTGGGGATGAATATGGGCTACCATCACCCTGGTAAGCCACCAATACCATATCTCAAATGCCAAGGGGAGAGAGTGTGATGGTCACACGGGGTTAGTCTTGAGTAGGGTCTTAGCGTTGGGTGTTTAAATGTTGTGTTCATTCTTGATGCTATCGGCTTGTTGGCATTGCTTGGTAGCCAAAGATTTTAAACATTTTTAAATTAATAGTTCGGTATATTAGGGTTTATATGCTCAAATATTGTGGTTAACTGCTGCATGCTTCGACCATTATGAGATTTTTGAAATGAATATTTATTATTTGTAAAAAAATTTGGGAGAGGGTTTTAAGACTTTCCCTTTCGCATTATAGGTAAGAAAGATTTTTGGGGCTCTTCGATGGCTAAGTTTTGTGTTTTTCTTTTATTGAGATATTGTATATTGCTAATGGATAAGTGCAAATTCTATTACGATGTTTATTGGTTTATCGTTTGGTGTTATGAGACCTGAGGCTTTGGGGAGAATCCCTAACATAGTTAAGATCTACGTGATCTTTGTTTATTGTTATGTTTGTTTAAATATGCTGAGGTGTTTTTTTTAAGATCTATATGGGAATGACTGTTTTCTACTTATATCTATTACATCCCATTAATCCTATGTGTTTTCTAAAGAAGGAAATTATGTGTTATTACTATTATAATGATTTTATCATCAGGGCATTGTGTAAGGGTTTTGCAACTATTATGTGTTGAATGCATATGTATAGGGTTTTATCTTTGTGTTATCTTGCTACATCCTTGTATTGTCTGTTATGGGATTGGTTTTGACTTTCCTACTTTCCATCGAATTGCTTCTACATGAATATTCCTACATGTATTCAATTCATTCTTATCTCGCATATTTAGCTAGTAGACTGCTACATGCAACTATTTGTAATGAGGTATAATCATAAATTTAATTTGAAAGTAAGTTTATAGTTTGGAATGCATACTTTAACCCTACATCCTAAGGTCATGATGTCTAGAGTCTCGAAGCCAAATTTGAGTAGAAAGAAAATATTACCCTAACTAGATCTTTTACTTGCATGCTCCTAGGACATTACATGAAAATCATAGTCAAACCAATATCACCAAGACCAAGAAGATATAAAAATCCCAAAATACCCTTATACATTAGTCTATCCAGAATGGTAATGATAAAAATAATTTTACAAGAAATAAATTATCTAATCCTAATAACATTATAACCTAGAGGAAAACCAAGTATTTCTTAGCATCTTAGAAAAATTGTACATTAACAGATGAATTAACCATATTAGAGGAAATTTCAATTTAAAATGGGCCTTCCAAAAATAATACAAATTCCATGTCATCATGTATTAGCCAATCAAAATGCTTTAAAATTAAAAAAGGGAGCACCTCTTAAACATTTTTTTAATATAAATTTGGGGATAGGTATCATAAAAAAAACTAATTTTTTTATTCATATTTTCGACATATCTCCCTGTTTTTTTTACTCAAATTTCGACTAGGAGAGTTCGTTGGATGTGGAATTAAATTTCACATCCAACGAGTACCCACTCAGCATACTTTTGATGGGCCCTGCTACCCTAAAAACAAGAAATACCTGTTATCATCACGTTTTTTTAGGTATTTCTTGTTTTTGGGGTAGCGGGGCCCATCAAAAGTATGCCAAGTGGGTACTCATTCGATGCAGAATTTAATTCCGCATCCAATGAGCTCTCCCAATTGAAGTTTTAGTAAAAACACAGGGAGATATGTCAAAAATACGAACAAAAAAGTAGTTTTTTCTTTTCTTCCTCCAAAATTAATAAATATTATTTTATTATTTTAACTATTATTTTATTAATTTTCGTTAGGAGGCCTATTTTGAGTTAAAATTTCCTCTAATAATTCATATAACCTATACTTTCTTCCAAAAGAAACAATCATAATCTAGAAATTAATAAGACATATTGAAGAAAGGAAATTACTTTGGAACAAAATGTATGAGTAGCAACTTAAATAAATTATCTGGAAACCATTCAAGAAACTTGATAAGGGACTTCCCAGTTCCACCCTACCATAGATAACTAGAATGGTTCAACATCCTTTAACCCTTGTAGATGTCACCCCCAAGCTAGACCAAGCTTACTCGAAAACTAGGCTTAGGATTCTTTGATTTGAAGCTCTTGTATTTAAGTAGATGCTGCCATCAGGTTCCCTTTACTCAACATTTTGTATTTATGTAATATCCCGATTTTGACCCTATTGCATTAAAATTGTACATGATGTAAATATCGTTATTAAATCATGGTGAGGAGCTCAAGGCAAATTCCTCGCCATAGATTTAGTGTTTTATGTATCAGCAATTAAAATCAATGCTTATCATTTTCATGCTAGTCAGGTACAATATAAATTGAGACATCATGTAAATATGCAATTTAATAAAATAGACACAACTAGCTATGCAATGCAATAAGAGACGGGGGAATTATTTTCACAAGGAATAGGGAGGGAATTTTTTCAAACCCTTGAGCCAATAGTGTTAATCCAAATGTCAATGAGAGAACCCATAAACTCTCCACTACCTATTTTTTCTTATGCACCCAATCATTTAATTCTTCCAAGAGTTGGTTGAGGCAGTTAATGCATTGGGAATGGGGAGGTATGGCAGTCAATTTCATATTGGGGAAAGCCATGAATTTTGGGAAAATGTATTTTTGCTTGTGGGAAAAGAAAACACCCACAAATGTGTTGCCAAACCATTCCTCACCCATGCATTTAACTTCCTCATGCAGCTGGAGTTAGCTAGGGTGTTTTCCCTCATGATTTTCTGAATTTCCTTCAGTCTTTTCATGGTTGGAAATCCATTTTTATGTTGCATAGTAGATGGGAGAAGGGGTTCATGATTTGGGGGTTTATGGAGGTCATTTATGCTCCTATAAGCCCATAAACGTTTTCTAAAATCAAATTTTCTCTCCTATGTTTTATTTTTCCTTCTACCATTTCGTTTTTGGTTTACAAAACATTTTTATTCATACCCAACACTTGTGTTTTGCTATTATGTGCATCCTTCTTTTGGTTTGAAATGTAAGTAATACTTAGGAGTGGAAGAGGACCATAATTGGCTTGATAAAACTAGTGAAAGGAGGAACTTCACAAAGGATCAAAACGGGATGGCTACTCTTCTATCCACACTCACGAGAACAATATAATAGAAGGTATGGCATGATGGGTTGTGTAGTAGTGAAGGGAATACTTCCTTGTGTTGGGTGTGTAGGTATTGTGGAGACCAATGTAGATATATATTTTAGAGGTGTCCATAGCTTTATGGTTGAGCTCAATAGCTTATCATTTCTTACTTCCACTGCTTTAGTAGCTTGATAAAGCTAATTGTGGATTGTCTTGGATAAACCTTGATGTGTATTTGGCTATGTGTGAGCCTGTTGTTCCCTTTTTCCTTGTGTAAATAATTCCCATATCGGGGGTGGAAGTTGTGCTGAGATATTGATGAGCACAATTGGCTTATGGTTTGGTGGAATGTTGCAGCGACATAACAAACCTTGTTTTTGCACCAGTCTATTTGTAATGGCTGTAATATGAATGTTGGTATTTAATTTGATTATTTTCTCTGATATGGTGGTTTTATTATGTTAAATAATAAATTTAAGGCCGTGAGGCCACTGTAATTTCGATATCGTTTAAAAACTAATAGTCTAGATTTGAACTAGAAAATTCATTGGTTGGATAATGATGAAGCCGTAAGGATATTGCGTTCTTCATTAAATGATATGAGTGCTTAATATGCTAGAAAATGTATATGGTTTATGATTCTTGCGCATTGATTAATGTTTGTAAAAAATTTCCATCAATATGCATTGTTTGTTAATATGTTTAGAGTTGAAAACTACTTACGACCAGCAACAAGGGTTGCATTTGGTTTATTTTCTTTGATTATCTGGTTTGGATTACGCAAATACTGTGTGAAAGTGTTGTTGAAAGGTTTAATGTGTTTTAGGTTATATTGAAACCCTTGTTGTAATAACTAAGGGCCTTTTGGCCATGAAAATTTATAAACAAGACATGCACACGGTTTGAACCCTCGATTTGTTCATTTCGGAACTGATTTGCTTATTAGGGTTTTTAACATATTTACATAATATTATACTAATAATGTAATGAGGATTTCATGAAGGAAATACATTCTCAATATTGGTATTTACAGTTTTTACAATTAAAACTCTGCAATAGTTAATAACATTTATTTAATACTGTAATATTTTATTGTAGATATACATATAGTATTTGGTAACAAGGCTGTGTAGAGTTAAATCAATTTTCTGTATGAGTTTTGAATGAATCTTTAAACCCTAGTTTAACTTCGGCAAATGCCTAAACCTTTCGGCTGTAATGATAGTTTTCTTTAAATTATAATAGGCCTTTAGTACTGAATAATATTAGTAGCGACTTATAACTGTAACTTTGTCCCTAAATATCAATGTTAGATAGAGAAATTGTAATTTTATGAATTAAATACTGTATTATATAAATAATCCTACCGAATAATAATATGTGATAAGAGTTGATTCGTTGAGGGTTTCAAACTCGGATTTGGAAAAATTGGTAACTTAACCTGTTATTGTAAAGTAACGAAAAACTGGATGAATTGTTTACTTAGCAATTATTATAATAATATAGGAATGTAAAGGGATTGAAGCTTAAAGAAAAATAGTATAATAAACTCAGAAACTGGTTATGATATTATATGCAAACATCTATAGTTTTTCCATTAAAATTTGTAAGAAGAAAAACTGTGGCATTCTTTATAAAATATTATATAGCATTACAATCTAGATAACCTATTTTGACTCAGTAATAGTTATTAGTTTATAGAATCCATCAACATTCATAAAACTTTCATATAAATATATGGAATAAATTCACATATAATAAACAAAACATCTTATAACCTAGATAACTATAGAATGGGGACAAGTACCCAAAGAAGACCGATCCTCCCAGCCTTCTCCTGAAAGCATCTAATATCACTTGCTTTAGGACTCCCAATTTAGTTCACTGAACCACTAGGACAAATATGTTGTGTAACAACCCATATAGAAATATCTACAACTTAACAAACTGAATAGAAGACTTAACTCTCAACAATTTCACTTTAGTTATTCCCTCATCGAATTCCTCTTGTGTGCTTGACTTTTCAATTTTCACTAAATTCACAAGGCTCTAATAACTTGGAATAGAATCTAGTGAGCCTCCTGCTCAATTCCATGGTATTTATAAGATTTCCTAGGCCTTTGGGTCAGTTTTGCAATTAAATGAGCCACCTGCTCAGTTCCTCTTCTCAGGGAACATGACCACGATTTTAGGGATTTTTTCTCCTGCAACAACTAGAAAGTGAAATGCTATTGATGCCACTTGTCATTTGGACTTCTACAACTGATCATTCCTCATAGTTGGTCAATGAACACTCTTCAACAATATTCTTTTGATAGGTGTCTCTTATTTTAATTATTTAAATAAATAAAATATTCATTTACAGTCATCCTTGGTCATAAAAGCTTTACAATAATTTTTAACATAATTTTTTTCTCAAACAAATAAAAATGTTTATTTTTCAGTTCTAGCTGGGTTACGAACACCCCCTCTTAAGTTTAACATTGTCCTTGATGTTTCTTAAGTCTCTTCTGAATCTTCCTGGAAAAAAATTGGATATGACTCCCGCATATGACTCTCCAATTCTGAGGTTTCTTCATCTGGACTAAGGTGATTCCATTGCACTTTTACCTGTCCAATGGTGCAATTCCAGAGAAAAATTTCTCTCTTGTCAAAAATACAGACTGGTTCCATTTGAAAATATCCTTCAGGTTCTACCTGAATAACATTCCAAGCGATCAAATCAGTAGCATCGTGCACATACTTTTTCAATATGGAAATATGAAATACATTATGCATTCTAAGATTATGTGGTAAAGCTAATTGATAAGCCATTGGTCCAACTCTTGCCAATATTTCAAACGGTCCACAATACCTAGGTGCTACTTTAGCACAACTTCCCAACTTAAATGAGCTCTTTCTGGGTTTTACCTCTGAAAAACACATGCTCACCTACTTGCAATTATTTTCGAGTTCTTTCAAGTTATGCATGACTCTTTTGTCTGTCCTATGCAATTTTTTAGATTTATTTGTACCTATTTCAATTTTAGTTTTAGTTCTTTTAACAAGTCAGGTCCTAACATCAATCTATCAACCATATTACTCCATGAAATTGGAGTATTACATTTCCTACCATACAGTATTTCAAAAGGGCTAAGTTTAGATGAAGCATGATAGTGATGATTATACCTAAATTTGACTAAGTGCAAATAATCTTCCCATTTATTTGGATGATCTCTAACAACATCCTTAACATATCCTCTTGAACCTGATTTGCTATTTCTATTTGTCCATCCATTTGTGGATGATAACAAGTACTGAAATTTAATTTATTATCTAGTCTTTTAAACAATTACTTCCAAAAATTACCAATAAACTTAGGATCTCTGTAAAAAAATATTGCCTTCGAAATTCTGTGCAACAGAAAAAATTTCCTTCATAAAGATGTCAGCAATATAAGCAGACTTATAAGTAGTTTTAAGAGATATAAAATGTGTTTCCTTGCTTATTTTGTCTACCACCACCATTATATAATCATTTTTATTTTGATTTTTAGGTAATCCCGTTATAAAATCGAGACTGATAATTTCCCGTTTCCAATCTGGAATTGACAGTGCTTGCAAAAGACCTGGTGGGTGTCAATGCTCAGCTTTAACTTGCTGACATTCTATACACCTAGCTATATATTTAGCAAATTCATTCTTCATATTAGGACACAAATAATCTTTCCTTAGCATTGTTATAATCTTTTGAGAACATGGATGTCTGGAATAAGGAATTTTATGTACTTCATTTAAAATCAGAAATTTAATTTCTGGTATGTTAGGTACATAAAGTCCATTTTTATACAACATTAAGGATTTTTCATTAAAACTGAAATATCTTTTTACATTTTTTAGATTCATTTTCTGTTACTTTTTCTCTTAGATTTTGATATTTCTTGTCTATTTTTATCCCTTCTTCCAATTTATCATCTAATTCTATTTTGTAGCTGCTAATGGCAACTATAAAATTCAGTCTTGCATTTCTGCTTAAGGCATCAACCACTTTATTTTCCTTTCCTTTGATGTGTTTTATCTCAAAATCGTATTCGCTAAGGAAATATAACCATCTTGCTTTCCTTGCATTCATATTTTGTTGATCAAACAAGTATTTCAAGCTTATGTTATCAGACATTAATAAAAATATTTTACCAATTAGATGATGGCGCCACATTTTTTAGAGCATGATTTATGGCTCCCAACTCTAGATCGTAAGTGGACTAATTATTTTCATGGGTTTTTAATTTTCTTGATTTGTAAGCTATTACATGACCTTCTTGTGTTAGTAATACACCCAAACCTTCATTGCATGCATCATTGCACACAACAAAGTCCTTGTTTGGATGTTCTATTTTTAATATACGTGTAGTAGTTAACAATTCCTTTAATTTATTAAAACTTTCTTCACACTTTATATCCCATACAAATATTTTTTCCTTTTTTCTGCAAGGATGTTATGGGATTCATGATTTTCAAGAATCCTTCTATGAATTTCTAGTAATAACTAGTAATTCCCATGAATGATCATACATCTGATACATCTTTAGGAACAATCCATTCCATTATTTCTTTTCTCTTATAAGGATCTACTGATATCCCTTTCTTGGATATCACGTGACCTAGATACTGTATTTTATCTTTGAAGAATTCACATTTACTAAATTTAGCATACAGTTTATGTTATCTCAAAACCTGTAGTATTATCTGCAAATGTTCATAATTTTCTTCTTTCATTTTTGAATAAATTAATATGCCAACTCTAAATATGACTAAGAACTTATCTAAGTATTTTCTTAATACACTGTTCATTAAGCACATGAAAGTTGTTGGACAATTTTTTAGCCCAAATGGCATAACTACAAATTCATAATGCCCGTATCAGGTTCTAAATGAAGTTTTAAAAATGTCTTCATCTTTAATTCTGACTTGATGATATCGAGATCTCAAGTTTATTTTTGAGAATATCATTTCTCTGTGTATCTGATCAAACATATCATCTATGCGGTAAAATGATATTTGTTTTTAATCGTCATTTTGTTTAACTAATGGTAATCTATACATAACCATAATGTACGGTATTTCTTTTTAACAAATAAAATAGGTGCTCCCTAAGGGGATACACTTGGTCTTATATAATTATTATCTATCATCTCTTGTAGTTGTAGTTTTAATTTATTAAGTTATAATATGTTTATCTGATAAGGAGCCTTTGAATTAGGTACAACTCCTGGTTCTAACTCAATAGTAAAATCCAAATCTCTTTTTGGAGGTAATCCTGGAATCTCTTCCGGGAAAACATCTAAGAATTCCTTTAAGATTGGAATATCATCAAATTTTAACCTATCTTCTTTTTTCAAGTGTTCATCATTTAATACATGCACGTCAAAAAATTTACAACCTTTTCCTACAACCTTTTTCATTTGTAATGCTGAAATTTGTCTAACATAAACTTTTCTAGGTATCCCTTTTCCTGTAACTCTTTATCCGTTATTATCTAAACATGTAAATGTTTTCTTAAACCAATTTAAAACTACTTTATGTTTTTCAAGCGATTCCATACCTATTAAAACATCATAAGACCCTAATGGTAATACATTTAACTTTGCTTGTGTTCTGAATTGACTCATAAATAATTCACAGTTTCCAACATAACTAATTACTTTTCTTTTGATTCCTACAGCTAACTCAACCAACCAAGAATTTTCAAAAAATTTCATATGTAAATTTCATTTTTATGCCATACTAGGTGACACATAGCTTAAACTAGCACCTGGTTCAAAAAAATTAGAAACATGATTGTTCAGATTTATCATACCTTGTATTTCCACCATGGATGTTTGATGATGAACCTATCGATTCTCCAAGGCTGCATTAATTTAGGGAATTTCATTTTCTACATCACCAAACATTTCTTCCTCCTTAATGGTATGCACATTGTTGTAATTTATCCTAATGTTCAGACAATGTTTTGCATAATGAGGTCCCTAACATTCCTAGGTTCTTTTATTCATTATTTTTAACATAACTATTAGGCATGTCTATGCCTTTTGGTGTTGTAATGTTTTGTTGTGTTTTACCTTTAAAATTTGTTCCATGATAATTATTCTTAGAAAATTTCGGGAATTATTTATGAATATTTTATTAGGGTTAAAACCTTTCCTTATTTTATCAAAGTTACTTCTTCTTTTATGTTTCCAGTTAGGTATTATTTCTCTCTTTTTTTTACTTTTTTTGTAACAGAAGTTAGCTTTTCTCATTGCCTCTTCAAGGGTCTTTGGATGATCAAATTCAATTCTGTCCTTGAAACTAGTAGGAAGCCAACTTAGAAACCTATCTATATTAGGATTTTCATCGATTATATAACATACATATCGTAATAAAATTAAACATTTACTACTTCGATATTTCATAGACATTAATCCTAGACTAAGTTCATAAAAATATTTAGCTCTTTCTTCATAATGTTGTTCAGAAAATTTTTTCTTAAAGATTCTCCAGGTTACATATTTTTATTTAAGGTTTTTAAATATTTGTATGTCCTGCCACCAAATGTCATCCTTCTTGGTTAAGTTATAGATAGCCATCCGATCTTTCAGTCTATCTAAGTATTTATAAATTTCAAATTACTTTTTCATACCCGATAGCCATGCCTCGACTTCTTCACCCTTTTTCACTTATCCATTAAACATAGGAGGTTTTATCATTTTAAGTTATCATGAGATTTCTTCATAGGGTTTATATTCCCTCTTTCTAGGACCACTGTCACTATCACTACTTTCACTAGAATATTTATATTTTTCTTTGTGTGACCTTACTTTAATTTTCAAAGAAGATTTACTTTCACTACCAAATTTTTTTTAATTTCTTACCCTTACGTTTCTATGATACTATTCTAGATTCAGTATCATGTTCCTTTCTCTTATCCTTTCCTCTGTTGTGTATTTTGTCTAGCAATATATGATTTAGTTCCTCCTGTACTCTTAGGATTATTTCGTTATCTTCCTTTACAGTTTGTAGTTTAGCTCTTAAATATTTTACCATTTGAAGCAGTTCTGATGGTTGATTATTTAATTCCACATATATGTTATCTGGATTTTTATGATGGGATCCATCTTTTGTAGATGTGTCTACTCCTTCCATTTCTTGCAAAATAAAATTTTATATTTCTGTCAATAAATAGTTTTAAAACATTATCAGTGTTTTTGTTTTCTTGTTTTGTATGTGTGTTGAGCCAATCTTTAGGCCTAGTGTTTGGAAACTTGTGCTAATACCACATGTAACATCTCCAAAAATTCATAAAATAATTTTTTTATACGAAGATATAACTGTAAAATACATAAGGTAAACAAACTCACACTAACCCCTTCATATGACATTTAACTTGTTCTAGCACTTCATCTACTTAACATGAACACTTAGTTTACGTCAGTATTTAACTATGCATCAAACCGTTGTACTGTGAGTTTTACTTGTTGTCAAGATGTAGAAGAAAGTCATGTTTTAAATCAATAATTAGTTGGTGTGCTTGATGGATATGTTTTGGAATTACTTGTTAGTCCCTATAAGATGCCAGGACAAAGGGTTGTTATAGGTCTTACTTAGCTTTTGAGCTAACAAAAAACCATATGTATTATTTTTGTAGGTGTTAGGATTGGAAAACTTACCTTGTGTTGGTAACACACACAAATCCTAGATAAAGATAATAGATACCCTAACTAAGCCAAGGGAAAACAACCTATCCTTAAGTAATAAACTATGCACTTTACTAAACAAGGTTTTCTCCTACCATATGATAAAACATGCATAAAGAATATGCGATGGAATTAAAGGTGATATTTAAAGGTATTGAAACTATGGAGTTTGGGTTTGAAAATTAAAACTAGGTGGCATTACTGAGAGCCACGTGAAGGATCACGGCCTCCAGCTGGTAAGCACTTTGTCTTTTCATAAACCCTAAGGGTTTAATGTGCCTCGTATTTTGTTACTTGTATCACCATTGTGAAGCTCTACCTATGCACTATGAAGCTGATGGTGAAAGAGATGAGTCTCTTAGTATTCAAGCTCTCAACCTTGGCTTTCAGTCTCTCGGCCTTTCCCCAGTTCACGACATAGCCAAACCTTGTATTTGCACCAGTCCGTTTGTAACGGGTTGGCTCCTTGGCTAGTACGTAAGTTTTCCCATGGCATTAGTTTCGTGGAATTTCTGTAACCATCGTTTCCATCATCGACTATGTAATGGTAAGTCTCTTCTAGTTTCATTATTGTGATTTGTGGGTCTAAATTATAATTTTAAATCTCTATTTTAACCTCTATGTTGTGTGCTTTGCAGGAGGTTTTGGCTGGAGTTGGTGCGTCAGATTTACACTGGTCTCCATGGAGGTGGGAACATTGTAATGTCCCGGTTTTGACCCCATTACATTAAATGTACATGATGTATATATTGTAATGATCATGGTGTGGAGCTAAAGGCCAAGGCCCCACCATTGATCGGTTATGCTATGTTTTGGGATTTAAATCGTCACCGATTGAATATCGGGGCGTGCGGCACATATTAAGTTTCAGCATCATGTAAATATGCATCTATAATTAATTAAAATGAGCACAACCAGCTACAGTCGCGGCAACCAAATCGAATGGGGCATGATTTTTCCAAGGATAAGGATGTGGGGTTGGGAATTTGTCAATCCTTAGCCAATGGGGAGAAGCCAAATGTCTATGAGAAAACCCATCAAGCTGTCAACTGCCTTTCTTGTCTTTTTCCCCAATCATTTATTTCTGCCAGAATGTGGTTGAGTTAGTTATTGCATGGAATGGGAAGAGTATGGGCAACCAAATTCGAATTGGGCAGAGACCCATTTTTGAAAAACGTGTTCTGACTTCCTTGGCAAGAAAAAAGGCCCAAAAATCGTATGCCATTCTGCTATGCATTCACGTTTTTGAGTTTTCTCACGTTTTGGGAGCAGCTGGAGTTTTTCCTATGTGTTTGGATCCCACGTTTTGGTTGTTTGCTTCATTTTTTCGCATGGATTGGAGGTCATTTTTGTAATGCCAGGGCCTGGGTTATCTTCCTCACGTTTTTGGAGCTGCTGGTGCATTTTCCATTCACGTTTTTGTGATTTCATGCGTTTTTTACCATGGCTGTGAAGAGCCATTCACGTTTTTGGCTGTCTCACTGACTTTTGGGTCTCACGCACTGGCTATTTGGGACGTCTCTCCCTGCTGTGAGTTGGTTTCCCTGATAAGCTTCAAGACTGTGTGTTTTCCCCCACGTTGTGAGCCGTTTTTGCTGTTTCATTGGGGCTGTGTGATTCGTTTTCCTATTTAAGCTGTGATAGCTAAATTGGTTGCCTGAGTGTAATGGTTGGTCTTTGGACTGTGTGAGGAGTGAGGATTTTGGCTTGGTTGCTTGATAAACCTGGTGTTAGAAACCACACAGACAGAACTAGAGGGCTGGCCTTCTTCTCCATCACCCCTGAATATCACTGGAAGGGAATGCAGGGCCTGAGGGACTGTGTAGCAGAGAAGGGACTGATTCCTTGTGTTGGGTGTGGATGGGTGTCTTAGAGGTCACGCTAGTTTTGGTGTGGGTGTTCTTGGCTCTGTAATGAGCTCACCAGCTTAGCAATTTCCTTCTTCAGCTCCTTAATGGCCTGATAAACCCAACTTAGTTGGCTTGGCTATGTTTTTGTGTATCCTGGCTATGTGTAAGCCTGCTAGTTCCCTTATTCCTTGGAGAATCATGCCCAGCTCGGGGGTGGCAGCGTTGCTGAGAGAATGATGAGCACGCTGGCCTTTGGTTGGGTGGAACGTTGCAGCGACGTAGCTGGTTGTGGAGCAAAGCTTTTATAAGATAAGTGATCTTGTGCATTTTACCTCTGCAATTCTATATTACTGTTAATTAAAATGAAATGAACATGTTGAATGAATGCATGTCTGAATGCTGTTATTCTCCGCTGTGTATAATGATTAAATTGCTTCTCTAAATGATTAATAATTCTGGGTGCATAATTTAGTTCAAATTCGCTTAAGCATTCTGTTCTAGGCGATTTTACTTCCTGTACATGTTCATGGGCGGTTAGCCCGTTTGAATTAAGCTCTTGATCGCGTCCTCCTTGCCGGTCGGAGGCTTGGGGACGTGACAAACATGGTCCGGTAAGACTTGATACCCTGCATACTTTTCTCCTGGTGGCTTTGTTGGAGGGACAACGTTCTCATGGGTTGGATTCGTTTATGCGTTTCCTTCCGTTGAATTGGTAAACCCTTTGGTGGTTCAGCCCTATGGAAATTTTCAGTTTTTTTATAAAATCTCCCTCATACCGTGGAGTTTGAAAGGGACTACTATGTAATGTAATACAATGTTTATTTTTATTGTGGATTCAATCTCTTACATAGTTTTGTAAAAAATTGTTTAAGGGTGAATAGAACCATTTTCGCTCGGTGTTTATAATTATGTAACTTACTACATTTTAGCTGTAATATGAATGTTGGTCTTTTATTTGGTTATATCATTCGTATTTTGATTATTTTCTATGATATGGTGGTTTTATTCTGTTAAATAATAAAGTTAATGTCGTGAGGCCACTGTGATTTCGATATCGTTAAAAAAACTGTTATGTCTAGATATGAACTAGCAAATTCATTGGATGGATAATGATGAAGCTGTAAGGCTATTGCGTTCTTCATTAAATGATATGAGTGCTTACTTTGATAGAAAGTGTATTTGGTTTATGATTCTTACACAACGCTTAATGTTTGTAAAAAAATTCCATCAATATGCATTATTTGTTAATATATTTAGATTTGGAAACTACTTACGGCCTGCAACAAGGGTTGCGGTCTGTTTAAGGAATTTGGTTTGTTTTCTTTGATTATCTCATTTGGATTACATAAATCATGTGTGAATTTTTTTTGAAAGGTTTACTGTGTTTTAGGTTATACTGAAACTCTTGTTGTACTAGCAAAGGGACTTTTGGCCATGAAAAGTTATAAACAAGAAGTGCACAGGGTTTGAACCCTTGATTTGTTCATTTCAGAACTGATTTGCTTATTATGGTTTTTGACATATTTACAAAATATTATACTAATAATGTAATGAGGATTTTGTGAAGGAAATACATTATGGATATTGGTCTTTACAGTTTTTACAATTGAAACTCTATAATACTTAATAACATTTATTTAATACTGTAATAATTTATTGTAGATATACAAATAATATTTGGCAATAAAACTCTATAGAGTTAAATCGATTTTCTGTATGAGTTTTGAATGAATCTTTAAACCCTAGTTTAACTTTGGTGAATGCCTAAACCTTTTAGCTATAATGATAGTTTTATTTAAATTATAATAGGGCTTTAGTACTGAATAATATTAGTAGGGACTTATAACTGTAACTATGTCCCTAAATCTCAATGTTAGACAAATAAATTGTAATTTTATGAATTAAAATAATGTATTATCCAAATATTCTTGTCCTCTAATAATATGTGATAAGATTTGATTCATTGAGAGTTTCGAACTCAGATTTGGAAAACTTGGTAACTTAACTTGTTATCGTAAAGTAAAGAAAAACTAGATGAATTTCTTACTTGGCAATGATTATAATAATTTAGGAATGTAAAGGGGTTGAATATTAAAGAAAAACAGTATAATAAACTCAAAAAATGGTTATGATATTATATTTAAACATTTATAGTTTTGCCGTTAAAATTTTTATGAAGAAAAACTGTAGCATTCTTTATAAAATATTATACAACATTACAATCTAGCTAACGTATTCTGACTCAGTAATAGTTACTAGTTTAGAGAATTTATCAACATTCATAAAAATTTCAGATACAAATAGGAATAAATTCACAGATAATAAAAAAAAAATATTAGAACTTGAATAACTATAGAAGGGGGACAAACAACCAAAGAAGACCGTTCCTCCCAACCGTCTCCCGAAAGCATCCAAGATCAATTCCTTTAGGACCCCCAAGCCTATTCACTAAACCACTAGAACAAAGATTCTATGTAACAATCCACACATAATTCTCTGCAACTTATCAAACTCACTAGTAAACTTAACTCTTATCAATTTCACTTCATCTATCCCCTCATCGAATTCCTCTTGTGTGCTTGACTTTTTAGTTTTTAGCAAATTCACAAGGCTCTAATCACTTGGAATAGAATGTAGTGAGACTCCTGCTCAATTTGATGGTATTTATAATATTGTCTAGGTATTTGGGTCAGTTTTTCAATTAAATGAACCACCTACTTAGTTCCTATTCTTAGGGAACATGACCACAATTTTAGGGATTTTTCCTCCTGCAACAGCTAGAAAGTGAAATGCTATTGCTGCCACTTGTCATTTGGCCTTCTACAACTCATCATTCCTCCTAGTGGGCCAATGAACACTCTTCAATAGTATTCTTTGGATATGTGTCTCTTTTTTTAACTGTTTAAATAAATAAAATATTCAATTACAGTCATCCTTGACCATCTTTGGTCATAAAAGCTTTACAATAATTTTTAACATGATTTTTTTCTCAAACAAATAAAAATGATTATATTTCAGTTCTAGGTGGGTTACAATAATCATGTTAATATATATATAAATATATACCATTATTAATTTATTTAAAAATAAAATAAATATATTTTATTATTGATGTGAAACTTAAAAACAAATATTAAATATTTTTCAAATTAAGTAAAGTTTATGATATACTTAAGACATATTTTAGTTTAAATAATCATTATACTATATATATATATGATGGTTAAGGTCCATTAAGAATGGAAACTTTGGTCTATAGGACCTAAAGAAACAAATTATTTAGTTTGTTTTAAAATTGTATTCCTATACTCAAAGAGCTTGGAGAGAAGCGTCTCGAGCTCACTATAATTATGACATGTTAAAAGACTAGGAAGGTCGGTATTGAAACAAATATTATGAAACTGAGATCTATTGTGGGTGTACATAGGGCACTCTAAGAGGAAGTGATTTTCATCATCAATGTTCATATTCTCATAGAGATGGCATATCCTTTCCACCCATGGTGTTTTAGGAATTTCCCAATGATTGGTTTCACTATGGAGCTCATGAGAGTTCCTTCTTATCTTTCCTATATTAATTTTTTTCTTTGAACTAGTTAAAATAGAGAAATACTTTTGATCTTCTAGAGTAGGGTTGATGAACTCTTTATAATATCTTAACTTTCTTTTAGCCTTTAAATATTTCTCACACCGCATTTTCACTTTAAACTTAGAAGTAATAATATTTTTCATGTTATTAATTTTTTGTAATGCGACATTTTTGTTGATCTCCCAATGGTTTAACGAGGCCCTGAAATCTTTATACCAACCTAGCTTGAGCCTTATGTAGTTTTGGTTGGAATTTAAAGCTATCTTATGAAGTATATGGTCTCCCGTTTTAATGATTTTGTGCTTGTACAACTGGAGCATAGTCATAGATAGGCTATTGATAGGGGAACGACCCACTTCTATAAGGAGAATAGGATAGGGCATGTTTATTTTAATTTTGAGGTTATACATTATAAATCACTTCTGGATTTGCTCAATATTTCTCCAGGATCCTCCAGAGATGTTGCAACCCCAAACTCACATCCATACAAGATAAAATGAGTGACTAAAGTTTCAAACAGGAGCTTCTTTGTATTCCACATCACAAGTTTGTATGCTTTACAATTATTTTCAATACCAAAATAAGCTTTCCACCCTCCATTAATTATTTTCTCAATGCTATAGTTCTAGTTGGGCTTGTGATGAATATTAATTCCTAGGTATTTCTAAGAAGAAACTTCCTCCAAGTTGCTATTGTCATACACAAAATTAGCACAAGTGTCCTTCTTATATTTGATAATCATAACTTTTGTTTTGTGAGTGTTAACATTCGTACCCATGGTAGAGCAGAAATCCTTGAGAAGTCTTAGATTCTTATTAAGATTAGATGGACACCTTTCTAGAAGAACAATATCGTCAGCATAGAGAAGTAGGACGATGACTATTCCAGCTAAGATCGTGCCAGCACAACCTGCTTCCTCTAAACAACCTTCTAGATTATCGATGTAAATGCCAAATAGGGTAAGGGAGAGGGGAACACCTTGTTTAACTTAGATATTACACTTAATATATTTTGACCACCCCTCGTTGCTCTTAAACTTGGAAACTACATTCTCGTATAACTTTATTGCGGAATATCTCAACTCGAAAGGAACATTTATGTCTTCTAATCTATTCCATAGGTTATTTCTAAGTACCGTATCAGAATCCTTTCTAAAGTCCACAAATCAAAAAAAGAGATTGGATTTATCATTATGACATTCCTCCACAATGATCCTAACCGTAATGAGGTGGTCCGTTATTGAGTGTTGTCTTCTAAAACCCACTTGTCCTTTAGCCTCCTTACCTTCACTTTCAAGCCATATGCTAATCTTCTTTTCTAAACTAATACCATATAACTTGGCTAAGAGAGGGCTAATCATAATTGTATGATAATTAGAGGGGTTATTTGTATCCCCACTTTTAAAAATAGGGATAATGAGGCTATGAGTCTAAGGTTTAGGGAACCCTTTCTTTACTTCTTGATTGAATAACTTGTGGATGTGAGGGAGGAGGAGAGGACCTCCAATTTTTAATATTTCTTCTTGGTAACCTTGGATGTATTTATCTTTTCCATTTGCGAGACACTTAACCAAAAATCTATGTTCTCTAATGAGAAAAATTATTTCGTTATTAGCAGGGTTTCAAAGTTATCTATGACATTTGGGGATTCATAAAACTTTTTAAGATAGGAGTTCTAATCGTGTAAAGCAATTTTATTATTATCTTTATTTTTTCTAGTTAGAATTTTCCTCCAGAATTTCTTAGGAGCCACCTTAGAGAGGCGTAATATATTTTCTTTTCTTTTATGGATATATTGCATCTTTTCCTTTTAGTTAGGGTTTTGTATATTTTTATCTTGACAATTTTAAGAGACTTGTCAAGAGCTTCCTTAATTTCTCTCCTCGCACTTTTACAATCTTTATCATACCAAGGTTTGGTTTTGATATTTCTTTTATTACTTGAAACTTCAATTGAGAACTTGTTAATATAATATGAGAGGGTTGTAGTAAATTTATGGTAGGGGTCTTGTATGTTGTCTATACTTGATAAAGGAAGCAAATCAATTTTTAATTTATTTAGAAAAAGGTCATGTTTATTTATGTCAAAGATCAAGTTATTTTGGCTATAAGGATTATCTTCTATGGGATCTCTATGCATGAAAAAATCGAGAGTTACAATTAAAGGTCTATGATATGAGTCGGGCTTGTGGTCAGTTAAGATGTCAAATTTTATTATTTCGTTGTATAAAGGGATATCGGAAATAACATAGTCTACCACGCTGCTACCAAGCCCATGGATACAGATCATCTAGTTAGAATTGACCCACTTCTTTAGACCATTGTAAATTATGATATCTTGATCACTACAGAGTTTGACTAGCTCATACCCAAACAAATTTTTCCCTAAATATTTAGAGCTTTTTTTGTACCTCCTAGCTAGAGTAAGGTCTTCGTCTAACCAAAGAGGGTTAGGGTTGGAATAATTGCTTATAAGAATAGCTTGGTTGCTTGAAGTTCGAGCATTAAAGTCACCCATTAAAAGGATATTACCTTAATTCCTCAGGATAGAAATCTCATTCTCTAAACCATTGTAAGAAGAATTTTTATCTAAATTGTTTTTCTTATAGAAGTTAGAATTAATAAGGGGAAAAATAATAGATTTCTATGTATATTTTTTTATCATTAATCCTAGCAACCTCTATCCAAATATATTGGCTATAAAGGTATTTTTTATAAATCCTAACATGGGGATATATTCTTCCTAATATAGCAAGGAATACCTTGGATGCCTAAATATGTTACATCTATATATAATTTTTATGTTACGTGTCATTTAAAAATATACTTTGGAAAAAAATTATAACCATAATAATGAACAAATAATTTAAAACCATGATGGAAAGTTATGTTAAATTAAATTTTAAAATTAAAATATATAATTTAATAGTAAGATAGAAACATATTTAAGGAATATGTTTTAATGTTTTATATAACATTATTTTTTATTATAAAATAAGAGATTTTAATTTTCGGAGGATAATAAGATAGAGACCTAGTAATATGTTTTATATATTATTATTTTTTTTATTATAAAATAAAAGATTTTAATTTTGGAGGATAATAAGATAGATAAATATTAAAGTAATATGTTTTAATGTTTTATATAACATTAATTCTTATTATAATAATAAAATTAGAGATTTTAATTTTGGAGGATAATAAGATAGTAAAGTAATATGTTTTAATGTTTTAAATATAACATTATTTTTTATTCTTATAAAATCACAATTTTTAATTTTGGAGGATATAAAGTTTGTAGTTAATTTTTAGTAAAAGGTTGAAGGATATTGACTTTATAGTTAAAGGATTTTAGTAATTGAGAAAGTTTTAAGAACATTAAAACATATCTATTTTAGAGCTCGTGCTTTACCTCATTTTGTAATGATCATAGTTATGAATAAAGAAGTTATCATAGTAATGTAATTTGTTATGTCCCTGCTCGAGGGGATATATATGAATCGGTCAAGGTGATTAGTTGAAGTAATTTGTTGCAACTTTAACAAAATTATATAAATTTTGCTATAGTTTGTATTAATTTTTTTTGGGGAATTATTTGAATATTGATTTATCTTGCTTTTTATTGGTTGATATAGGTGACGTAGGCCTGGGACTTTGTGCCCCAAGATCCGGCGGCGGGCTAACATCAACAGCATTAACTCAGTGAGGCTCTGAATTGATGGATGGTTCGGAGATATATGGCATGTTGTCTCCAAATTCAAAGCATTCATGCGAATCGAGAAGTTCGTCACTCAAGTCTTAGCATATAACCTATGATATATATGGTTGTTTTGGGTTCAGAGGTATCAATATGTTAAACCTAATAAATGTTAAACCTGCAGGTCATCCACAAAATCGCCTGCAAGTATTAAAAGCTGCAAGTATTAAAAGCTGGTGTATTTTTCATGCGAATCGAGAAGTTCGTCACTCAAATCTTAGCATATAACCTATGATATATATGGTTGTCTTGGGTTAAGAGGTATCAATATGTTAAACCTAATAAATGTTAAACCTGCAGGTCATCAACAAAATCGCCTGCAAGTATTAAAAGCTGCAAGTATTAAAATCCAGGTTATCAACAAATGCCTGCAAGTATTAAAAGCTGGTGTATTTTTCATGCGAATCGAGAAGTTCGTCACTCGAGTCTTAGCATATAACCTATGATATATATGGTTGTCTTGGGTTCAGAGGTATCAATATGTTAAACCTGCAGGTCATCAACAAAATCGCCTTCAAGTATTAAAAGCTGCAAGTATTAAAATCCAGGTTATCAGCAAATACCTGCAAGTATTAAAAGCTGGTGTATTTTTTAAGATTGTTGACACCCTTGGTGTCTGGAAGCATTAAAAACGAATGTGTTCTAAGAAAATGGAGTTAGAATATAACCCGAGCAAGCATTAAAAACGAATTTTTTCTAAGAAAATGGAGTTAGAATATAACCCGGTAATCGGGGGCCATTAACCATTGACATGTCTTCACCTTTTACCCTTTGCATGGCAGGACATAGAATGGAGTTGTTCCAGAAATCTCTAGTCAAACAATAATGCTATGATCAGGCTGAGTGCCCCTCCCCACCGTTATAAGACCCCTCCTCCTTTTTCGTCTTTCAAACTCGCCCTTCGCTCTTACTCTGTGCTTCCAGCATCCCTAGCATTTGCGTGCTTCTTTTTCACTTCTCCCAACTTTACAACATATAAAATGGGGAAGCAACAACAAATAGATTTTCCCATGGACAGTCGTATAATGATGTATATGTTAACAGGAACAAAACTGTTAATGGGCATGTGCTTCATCATGTTAATGGGAACAGTAACAGGATTACCATGGCGGCGGTTTCGCGGATTCAAAACCGTGCTTTCAAAGACGGACGACGCTGCTGCTTCTGATATGAAGAAAAAATTGAAGACAATCTTTGCTGGTGTTTGGCGGCTAAATAAGTAAATTTTGAAAACCTCTGGAATTGAATTGTAACAACTTATTGTTGATTTTCGCACAGCAGGGATTTCCCAGCTTATTAAACATAGAATTGGATAAATCATGTGCAGTGTTGTTTATATTATCAAACTGTTCTTTGGAACCTCGTTCTTTTCAGTTAAAATATTTTGAAGACTCTGGAATCACTTTAAATTTGTTTCTCCTCTGTCTCCAAACGATCATTTTCTTTGTAAATCATTTTTTATTTTTGAATTTCATTTTTTAAAATGTTCAAATAGTTGTTTTTTACGATCGTTGTACTGTTATTGAAAATTTGCATAATTTGAATTTTAAATTTTATATAGTTGCAGTATGAACTATATATATATTTTTAAATATTTAAATTCTGAATTTCAAATATTTAATTTTTAAATTTCCTCTAGCTTTAAGATTTTGTGTTTAAGAAATTTAAATTTTGCATTGCCAAATTATATCTGTGTATGATATGAATTCCTTCAAATTTTAAATGAACTCCTCACCTGTATGAATTACTTCAAGTTTTGTATCGCACACTTATTTTAATTGCAATTACAAAATACCTACAAATGTTGAGATGGTGTTTATCTCAATTTTATGAACACACCCATCACATCACTAGACCATCTAGATTTCGGAGAACTAGCAGTCTCTTTTCATAAGTTAAGGTGGTTTAGTAAAATAATAGTTAACATAAAAAGACATTAATTTTTTCTTAAAAAATGATAGGTTAGTGATAGGTTAGTTTTTGGCTTTTTTTTCTTGAAAATTGATAGGTTAGTCTTTGGCTTTTATGTAACACTGAAGTCTTAATTTAGTGATAGACACACATGTGATTTACCTCTCTGCAAAATACTATTTTTTCGATCCAAGGTAACAAATATTGATCCCTGGTGTGGCCACAATGCTCATGCTCTGCGATGCTTGCAGCAAAGTGAATCTTTTTTTAAGAAAAATGAGTCAGTAAATGTAGTGCGTGCGATATCGATTGCTTTAAAAACCAGTTATTAATTTGATTCACGTTTCCCGAGTGGGAGAATTCAGAATTGTTGAGAAGTGGAGTAGAGTCACTATGGATATGATGTACATGGTTTGGGAACTGAATTTGTTAATGAAGGCGGAATATTAAAAACTAAAAACATACAGTTTACCCACACAGAAGATGTGATAAATAATACAACCTTTTCATATCTTACTCTTTCAAGAAATAAATATGCTTTTTCTTTATTCGTAAGACAAATCCCCAGGAGCCTCGAAGTCAGAAGTGTAAGTTCGGATTTGATTCCAAATTATATTTTTTCTCCAAAATCATTCCTCTTTGGAGTAGAGAGCTTGGAATGTGTTTTCTACCACGGAGTACATGTAAAAAAAAACAGTTGGAACGCTCACCAAAAAAATATGCATTAAATCTGTGTAATTATGTAGCTTGACTAAAAAGAAGTATCAGAGTCAACAATAAATCTAAACATAGGACAAACCTATGAGGCTGTTGAATTAGTCAAATTTACCAAATAAGTGAACTTTCTGGAGAATAAGTTTTGTTTAACTGTAATAAGTCAATTTTTTTCCTTAAACCCATTTTTTTTTTTTTTTTAAGAAAAACTTGAAGTCTTTAATATGCTTAACATTATTAACTACATAATCATTATTAAGTACATAAGAATATCTTCCTTGCTCCCATATTGTTTTCCATTTAATTGAAGCCAAAGAGCTTCACAGGCCCTCATTTTCATTTAAGAAATCCCTGTGGTTTGATCCTTGCTTCGTTTATGCGGGCCAGTTTAGATCTAAAACTTGGTTTTTAAAGTTTTTTTAAAAACATTATGTGTAATGAAGAACTTCTATTTTTTATTTTTTCCTTTACTATAATAAAAAAATTTATATAAAAAAAATACTAATTAAAATTAAAATAATAAATATGAAATAATGAAAACTTTTACCCACTTACACGAGATGCATTTAGTTGATTTCAACTCCAAAATGTTGCTCTTCTCTTCACCCAAATAACCAGGGGTTAATGTTTATGAACCAAACCTTTTGATCATGCATTAAGTTTTGAAGTGTACCTATCCACACTATCCAATTTTGCTTTGGAGGCTGATTTCTCTGCCTACACTCAACAGCAATAATTAACATGAATTCAGACTTAATTGTTCTCCTCTTTTATTGGATGACTAATAACAATAAAAACAATAGAAACTAAATAACAAATATTTATATATATTTCTGAAATGCTTTATTTCAAATAACTTAAAACCTAATTTATACAGTGTTTATTACTGTATAATAATATACACTATTAAATCTGAAGTGCTTGATATCAAATAACTTGAAGACTAAAACGTAATCTATACACTATTTATTACTGTGTAATAAGATATAAATATATTTGTAATCTATACACTATTTATTACTGTGTAATAAGATATAAATATATTTGTTTTCCTGATACTGGGTAGTCAAATATATATATTTTATTTATTATTATTCTTTTTAAATCAATGGCCACACATTACTCCAAATGACGGGAGATCTTTTAGCTCTCCATCCTAATCAATGAATCTTTTGGCTTGATTTATATGTTATTATTCTTCTTAAAAAGATTCAGAGTTTAGCTTTGCTCAAAAGTCAAAGCTGAGCTTCATATATGCTTATATGTGCAACAAGCAGAGTAAAATAAGTATAATAAGTGATACGAAAATTTTATTTTTTAAATGAGAAATAAGTATATTTAAATTTTATATGAATTATTTAAAATTATTTAATTAAAATTTATAATATTATAAAATAATATTTTAAATTAATTTATGTTTATTTTATACATTAAATATGAATAATTATAAATTTCAACCACCTTTTATAAATTTCATAAATTATGATTAACCTACTTAAAATAAAATACATATATTTAACTTACATGTAATGGTAATGGTAAATGTAGATGACTTTTGGCTTTGTTGTATATCCATATTTTCAGAGCATATGAATTTTTGTTTGATACAAAACTCACTAAACTTTAAATTACATATAATTTAATATTGTTTTATTAAATTGTTTAATTTTTAGTTTAAAAAAAAATTAAGTTGTGAATAAAAAGAAGTAACACTAGCTCAAAATAACTTGTTTAAAACAAGGCTCACCTCACCACCTTCCTCATTAGTTTCCTTTCATTCTAAATCCTCCACCTTCAACAAAATATAAGAAAACTCAACATCATCTAGATGTTTGAATGGTAAACAAAAGAACACCAACAAAAATTGTACTTTCAACTAAAATTGTCACTTTCACAACACAAACAATACCTTCCATGACATTCTCATCATTTCCCTAACTCATACAAGAGAACCCAAAACCTCCCTCCACCAATGATTAATGACAAGTGATTACCAATTTCTATACGATATGAAATATTGATATCCTTGGAATTATGTGTCTTGTCCAAATATTAGTGAGTTTTTGTCCTTGAATGTACTCTTCCTTATCTGAACAGGTCACGATCTAGGACATGTCTACCATGATTTGATATGGCCAGAATCCCATCATTTTTCTAATTAATAATGGGGGACACGCTATAGAGGTTGAAATTCATGATGGACCATACAATGTCATAAAGAATTGGAACTACAGTGGTTTGGTAGATTCCCTTCATAATGGTGAAGGGAAATGTTGGACTGTCAAGGTACTTTTTTAGTATATATCCATAGCATGGCCAACCTGTTTACAAGGGCTTCTTATTTATTTTGTGATAGGGTAGTATTTGTGCATAAGGTATATTGTTAGTATGGTGCTTGTCCTTTTTCCATTTGTTGAGACCCACTTCTTAACCAACTACTTTTCCTTAAAAAATACATTATTGTAGACTTAAGGGGGGTTCCCTTTTTATTGGTCATAACTTAGTATCATCTTGGTGGACTATTTTTCTAGTTTTATCTCTCTTTGAGGTATCGATTACACTGTTGACATTACAAACCAGTCTGTGATTTGAGTTACAACTGTATTTTTTCTAAGGAACCTTTGTAGTTGTTACTTTCACTAGCAGATTTTATGTTGCTCAACCAATTGAGGGACTAGTGAAACAAGAAAATAACGTGTGCTCAATGAGTCCATAGAAGTCTGTTTTTGCTTAAATATCTCAAACATGAGCTTAATCTAGTATTTGTTTTGTCATTTAACAATATTGCTTCTCTATGTGCAGGTTAGAATAGAAGAAGAGGTTGTAGAGGCTATTAAACTGCCTTATGACCCAAAAAGGATTGCTTATGCTTCATTGAAGTTATTGCACACAAGGATGACACAAGCAAAGAATTGCTTGAGTGGGGGTCTAGAGTCTCTGCAGCTGACACCTTGGTCTATGCCAATCCTCGGAAGCTAATTGTGTTGTTACATGCAACTATGGAGTGCTTGATCTTGTCCAAAGGTATGATCCACTACTATTTTATTTTTTAGGATCTATGGATTTATAATATCTTCTAACTATTAAAAAATTAGCTAAATGGATGAACTATTTTTGTTATAAAGTGTAGTTTAGCAAATACTGTCTTTCCTATATGGAGATTTGTTGCTATTTAATGCCAGATTGCTTTCTATTTCCCTTCATTGCTATCCCATTGCATTCTATTCCTAAAAAATGTAGAAAGTTCCATGAGGGGTAACAATTCGGTGGATCACTAGTTTGAAGTGGTTAAGAGTGTTTAAATATAATAATTGTAATTTCTACATTTTAATTTGTTCTACTTATGTGTAGTTTTTCAAATACACTTCTATTGTGCTTGCAAATTGAAGTTCTTTGGCTTAGCACTCTAAGTATAAAATTCCATAAGAGTGGTGCTCTTTCATCATAATTTCTCCATGAAACATTTGCAGCAAAAAAAATGAAATATATTTAATTTGATGCTTGGAGATAATTTGACCCTAAGATTAACAAAAATGTTTAATAGCATAATTCACATATTTTGTTTAAAAAGAAAATTCAATAGATATAGTAGTCATTATGATATGTTTCAAATGAATTTCGAGTTATGATTTGTTTCTTATTATTAAATGTTTAATGATGCACAGTGAATTTCGTTTACAAGCAAAGCTCTTGTGGCAATGTCGAGGACATTGCCACCACGTGGCTCTTGTTTTATACTATAATATGTTTTAAACATATTATCAAATGTATTTGATTTTTTAATATAAAATTAATAAAAAAATATTTTGGAAGATATAGAGTTTGTGGTTTTTGTAGAAGGGAAAATTTTAATATCATTATTTAGGATATTCAATATAAATTAAAAAATTTAATTTCTATTTTTATTTTACATTTATCAGATTTTGAATATATTATTGTTAGAATAATCAACTCATAGTTACCTACCTTAGGCATTAATTAATCTTTTTTTGTCTTATTTGCCTAGTTTTCAATATTCCAGTTTATGCAAGTGTCTTCCACATGTCATAGAAGTCAAACTTGCTAAAAATGAGTCATGGAGTGCTTGGGAAACCTCTTGGAATCCATATTTATCATATCTACTTTATTCCAGATCCTCCCTAGTGCATATCTACTTTTTCTGCTAAGTTGCCTGCTTTATTGAGATTTATGGCAAAAAGGGGAAGTAAGACTTGGTGTAGTTGACTTGCTTTTTGACCTCATCATCCTCCATTCTTTTATTTTAATAAAATCTTGTATGAGTTGTCTTTCCATCACTTATTAGCTTGCGTACTTGACTTTTCCAATTCGTGAGCCTCTAGGTAGATTTGGAAACTGCTTTATGCACCTATGGGGGATTTGACTAGATTTAGTAAGCCTGTTTTTTGACTATTTCAAATGGCATCCTTATGCATTTGAATCTCTCATGTAATTATATATTGCAGAATCCTATGACTTCATAAGGTTGGCTATTGTACACTTATTCAATACAGATTACTGTTATGCTCCAATTTTAGTCTCCTTTGTGTGTAAATTTGCATGTTTGATTAGCAATTTTGTGAGTGCAATTGTTCTATCACTTGGGTTCAATTTCCACAATTATTAGATATAGCCTTCTTAAATTTTATAATAAAAGTTTAATTGTTTCTATTTTATAGAATTATTTGGAAAAGAAGACCAAAAAACAAAATATGATTTTGTTTCTTGAATCTATTATTTGAAAAGTATCGATCACTTAATTATTCTAATTATGGGAGAATGAAAGATACAATGTTGCAATTTGGGGGCTAGTTTTTTTTTTTGCATTGAGTGATTTGATAGCCTTAACATTTTACAACATGTGGGTAGTTGTTAGTCTTGTCACATTGATCTTATCCCACTATTAAATTGAGCACATAGATCTGTAGACAAACACACAACTCACAAAATAGATCACACAATTTACTCAGCAATTGAAGAATGAAACAGTGCAAAAATGGCTTGCAGCTATGAATGCTTTCATTAATAAAAAAAGTAATCAAATAATAATTACAATGAAGTACAATGGCTTTAATAGCCACATGAAATTCGAATCCACATGAGGTAATTCGAATTGATAGACTCTACTTGATTGTAGGTAACTAAGACCTTGTCTAAATCACTATCGAAGGACTCAATAGTTAACTAACCTTGTCTAAACCATAACTAGAGTTCATTGAAGCTCTAAAACACAACTCAAGTGTTACATTCAGTGTTGACTAAGGCTAAATAATTGTGGTAGGTGAGAAATGCGCCCCTCTTGAGTGCAGTCATGTAAACCTAGTGCTAACTAAATGTAGAGGACTACAACTAAATGTAACTGACTCCTAACTCAGCTTGACTAGTCATCAACTAAAATGAACTGACCTTGGTTGTTTTCGGCACTCCCAGTGGCTCCTAAATTGTAGGGATTGGTCTAGGAGGCTCCTAAACTAATGCAATTAAGTGAAATCAGTGTTAGTAAGCCTCAATTAGTGTTCCCCACACTTTAGTAACTGAAACATGTGCCCCAATTAGGCCAAGTGGACCCAATGGTGCTAATGACTAAAAATAGATTGGATGGACTCCCGATTTAGACATGACTCCTGATTTAGACATATGACCAAATTGGACAAGGGAGGATTAGTAATCCTAACACCCCCCCTGAATGCTAACTTGGAAAATCTATGGGACCTGGTAACTAAGACCATAAGTCACCCATTACATCAAGTAAAATAAAGTAACTACTTAATAAAAGGAGCTGGGAAAAAAATCCCCCCCTCTATCTAAGCAGCTAGAATCAGGTCTCAAGTTTGAAAAACTTGAAAATATGTTGCTGCAATATTCATATCTGTGAGGTAGCGAAGCAACATGCATGGTGTGTTGTGCATAGGTATTCTGGGGCCTGGCATGTAGAATTCTCCTTCTTCTCCAAAATTGATGATGGAAGGAAGGAGGAATGTAACCTTTGTCTCTTGTTGAATGAAGAGGTGTATGATCATATCCATTCTTATGAATGTAGTGAGACTGAGCCCTTGCCAACAACATCTTACAGGGAGTCTATTGCATCTCTCTAAAGGAGGTAAGATTGCATGGCATAGCACAGGGGTCTTTCCTTTCTGAGTGTCACATGAGTTTCTAGTCATGTTCCTAGCTTCCAATTTGGAAGTAGGGACTGAATCTAGATCTGAGTCACCTTGAATCTCAATCTCATAAACTGATAAAGATGGATTTGTAATACTAGTAGAAGCTATAAAATAAGTAGATGCAATGATTATACCTTCCCTTGTACGTGGCTGCTGAGAGTGCACTCGTTCTGAAGGAGGCATGAAATGTGAGAACTCATATGATTTTGAAGCATGATTTGCAGTACCCTTTTCTATGATGCTCCTAGTAGAGATATCTGTGATCTCCACTGAGTTAGGACCAAAGATCACTCCCTTTGGATTACTAGTATGGGTCATCTGATAGATAGATAATAGGTTTGAACCTGGGGAGGGAACAAATAGCACATATTTGAACATTCCATGTTCAATATTGATAGATCCCTTCCCTTTTGTTTGGACTTTACTATTATTTCCCATATGAATACTAGGACTGTCAAAGGACTGAAAGGAAGAGAATGATTCTCTGGATGCAGCCATATGGTTATAAGCTCCAGAATCAATGAACAAGACATGTGCTGATGTGAAGCAAGCCTTCAGTGCATGGCCTTTCCTTTGGTATTCTTCATCATCTTCTTCTTCAGAGTCATCCATCCTTGCACTAGTAGGTATAGAAATGTTATGTTTCTTCAAAATAAGTGTCGTTTCATCAAGTTGTCTTCTCATATAGGAGCTTTTTAAATGAAATACCCTTCCACAATAAGAGTAGAGGACCTTTCCTTTGCCATTCTTCTTGCTTCTCTTCGAACCTAAGGGATATTTTAACTGCTCTTTCTTCATAGGAGACTCATCTCTTTGCTTCCCTTTGTAATTTGCTACCTTATATCCTCTTGCAACTAGAGCTAGATCTTTGGAAGATCAAATGATCCCCATTTGGATCAATTTATCATTCTTATAAATAAGAGATTGGATGAAGGCATTAAGAGTGGGCATCTTCCAATTTGGAGTAGTGAGCCTTATTGTTTGGAAGGTGGATACAAAGACTGAGTAGTCTGCATTGAGCTTTGTGAGAATGGAAAGGATGAGCTAATATTAATCCTTCTCCACTTTGCATTGCTTCAATTGATATATCAGTTTCTTGAACTTTGTGAAGAATCCATTCAGTGATTCGAAGTTGGTTGGATTAAGAGTGATCAGATCATTTTCTAGCTGATGGATCCTCATCTCATCCTAATTATCAAATAAGGAGGAAAGCTTGTCCCAAACCTCCTTGGGAGTCTTCAATCCTTGGATGTGGAATCGAATATCTCTAGAGACTAAGGAGAGCAAGTGTCGATGGGTTTCATCAAGCCTACTCTATTACTTTTCTTTGTCATTATCTAAAGATCAAACTGCCTTTGTTTCTTCTATGAGTCTAAAGAGCTGCTTGGTGTGAGCATTACCACCATGTCTTCCTTCCACTGGTGATAGTTGAAGGGAGTGAGAGGCTCTACTGGATGAGCCATTTTGAATGCAGTAAGAAGGACTGAGCTGCTGCAGCAAATGCAGTGAGAAGAAAGAGCTACTTTGTAGTGAATGCTATAAGAAAAGATGATAACCTGTCACATAGTCAAACATACAAAGTAAGGTCGATAGTCTGTACTTTTGGAATTTCCTTCACACCCAGCATAGTTGATCAAGCAAGCTTGATCAACAATTTCCTAACTTGGGATATTAAGTGGTAAATTATCCACTTTTGGTGTAGTACTGGAAGGAGAAATTTGCTTAATTTTCTTTTATCCAGCTGGAGATCTGAGGAGGAGAGGTGTCTTGTCCATCGAGGCTCTGATACCATATTAAATTGAGCACATAGATCTGTAGAAAAACACACAAATCACAAAATAGATCACACAATTTACTCAACAATTGAAGAATGAAACAGTGCAAAAATGGCTTGCATCTGTGAATGCTTTCATTAATAAAAAAAGTAATTAGATAATAATTACAATGAAGTACAATGACTTTAATAGCCACATGAAATTCGAATCCACATGAGGAAATTCAAATTGATAGACTCTACTTGAATGTAGGTAACTAAGACCTTGTCTAAATCACTATCAATGGATTCAATAGTTAACTGACCTTGTCTAAACCATAACCGGAGTTCATCAGAGCTCTAAAACACAACTCAAGTGTTACATTCAGTGTTGACTAAGGCTAACTGACTATGGTAGGTGAGAAATGCACCCCCCCCTGAGTGCAGTCATGTAAACCTAGCACTAACTGAATGTAGATGACTAGAACTGAATGTAACTGACTCCTAACTTAGCTTGACAAGTTATCAATTGAACTGAGCTGACCTTGGTTGGTTTCGAGACTCCCAGTGGTTTCTAAATTGTAGGGATTGGTATATGAGGCTCCTAAACCGATGCAATTAAGTGAAATCAGTGGCAATAAGCCTCAATTAGTGTTCTCCACACTTTAGTAACTGAAACATGAGCCCCAATTAGGCCAAGTGGACCCCATGGTGCTAATGACTAAAAATAGACTGGATGGACTCCCGATTTAGACATGACTCTTGATTTAGACATATGACCAAATTGGACAAGGGAGGATTAAAAATCCTAACACCCACTTCTTTTTTCAGGTTGTGACTCTTAAACATAAGTGGAGGAGCCTTGTGGCCTGTCCTTTGCCTGAAAATGCTATTTTGTTGTTTGAAGGACTAATGCTATTGGAAACAATGGTTCCTACGAAGAACCCCATAATTTTTTGTTGAAGGTGTTAACACTGGGATATAATTCCTAAACTTAAGACTCATATCCCTCATATTGAAATAAATTATGTTTGATTTGATCATATTTATAAGTAGTTTCAACAAGGTTCCTTGGTAGGATATTTTGTTCAGAGAATCCCCCCTAAGGTGGCGATTTATTACCTTGTACTTGGTAAATATGAGCATTATTATTGGAATTGTACCTAGGTTCATTTCCCCACCAAAGGTATTTTCCTTTTCTAATTTTTGGATGCAAACAATGCTAAGAAAGTGTTGCATAATGGTCCTTGTATTTTCTAAAGTACCTCTTAGTTATCTAAGATTGAAATTTATACTTCTTAGTCAAAAAGAAGGATAAAATATCTTTTGTTGTTTGGATTTAATTACTTGGTATCTCCATGTAATTTCATCCTAAGATTCAACATTTGATTTCCCCCTTAGGCAAGGTTATCTACCTAAAACAAATGTTCTTTAACCCTAGATTGCAACCTTGGTTTGATATAGTTAACCTATCCCAAGGCCTCAAGGATTTTGTATTGATTTGAGTTGGAAGAAAAATATCTTTTACCCTCTTTTATATGTTAACCAACCAACACCACCTTATTTTTATATCAAATCCTTAACCATTGCATCCATGGATCCTTGCTTATGGCCCTAGTCAACCCTCTTATTAACACTATTGCATGTAAATTCCCATAGGATAATAATGTTGATGATGGTGCATCAATATATGTGAAAATAAAAAATAATTCAAGTAAATATTCACTAGTGAATCTCTAGCAATGACCATGCCCTAGACCCATTGGGCCTTGGCCCTTTGACCTCAACCAACAACATTTTTTTACCTAAGTATCTCTTTATATCCCAATAGTCCCAACTTTTCAGAATTTGCAGTCCTTGGATATAGAAAGAGTTTTGTAATCCCATCCTTATTAGCTAATGGTGTTTCAAAGCCTCACTATCCTCCTAAATTTGCTTCATACCAAAGAAAATTTGTTGTTGTAGATGGTTGAAAAAGTCCAAATAAAATAATTTTAAAAATGTTGACTTCTTTAATGTTGCCAATTCTTTTAATACATTATAGAATATTGAAGGAAGTGAGATGGAGACAAAAGATACAATATGTTATCAGAAAATTTTGGTTGGTGCATATAATTGTTTCCTTATTCTAAATGGTTTAAATCTATAACAAAATCAAGTACAACTATGAAACCCTTCCCTATATTATTAAATTACTTGAATGTGAAGCTTTATACCTCTTTTTGAAGATTAGCCTTTCCTTCTCGATGCTTTTCTGATCCAATTAAGAAGAAGCGACACCTGCAAAAGATACAAAGGACTAGATACATGAAATAAAAGAAATAAGATTAACTTAATGCATCTATGCTAATGATCAAAGAGAAAATAAATAAACAACTTGAATACCATTACAAATTATCTATGGGAAAGAAAAAACACATTTGTATTAATGAAAATAAGGAAATAATTACAACCAAAGCCTTGATGTTGAAGATTTTTCCTACAAGACTTTTGGTCTTAAACTATACAAGAATTTGACTCTCAAGATCCAAACTCTTTACCTCTCAAAACTAGAATAATTTCAACAGGATAAAGGTACTTTTCTGGTCCTCCCCCATCCATGAAGGTAAGCTTGCTTAAACAGGCGAACATGAGATCAAACGGGTTGATATTTTGTTGGAGGAAGGTGAGGGATCATCCCTAGAGGTTAAGGGTTCCACTGCCACCTAATCTGATTAGTTGGGATAAGAATACATTAGGGTTTTCTCCTAGAAGGCTCTCAAAAGCTCTCTTTTTTCCTTTTTCTGAGCGTCAATGCTTTTTGCATACTATAAACAGGTGTTAGGAATGGTTGACACCCCTTGCTCAAAGGAAAGGAGAGTCACTGACACCTTTTGTCCACTAGAAACCAACATTATCCTTGGCTGATGCCTTATGTTAAGAGGTAAGGTGCGTCAAAGCTCTTAGAAATGGGCTTCTAGCAAGAAAAGATTCCTCCAAAAATTATTTTGGCATATGAACTCCAAGGATCCAGGAAAAGGGGAAATAATTTGTTGTAACAAAATAAGTTTATGATGCAAGTGACCTCATGGAATATTGGGGTTATATGTATGTATGTATGTGTGTGTATATGTATGTATTTGATTAAAAGTAGGGGTCTATTATAATTTCTCCTATATTTGATGGTGTAGTTGTTGGCTAGGTTGTTTTCCCTTCACAAAGACCCATTTCTATATGTAAAAACTGCATTTTTTTGAATTTCTTTGTAGAGTTGTAATTAACACATGATTCTTATGTGTCATTATTTTCCATGATTTTTAATGTTGATTTTATATTATTTTAAAATTAAGAAAATACGTGAAGATTTGGAATGAGAAGGTGGATCATTAGGCCCCACTATGAGAGTCTTAACACAATGAATGAACTTTCCTTTTTAGTGTGTATGTCTTTGTCTATACTTATGTAAGTTTTTTTTGTTTGAAAATAGGTGAACCAATCAAACATTATAGAGAATAAGAAACCTATATTTTTAGAAATTTGACATATGAGCAAATAAGAATAAATAAATATATAAAATAGTGTCGTCTTCCTCAAATATATATATATATCTATAAGTGTGCGCAATTTGATTGGAAATAGACATGTAGAGCATATATGTAGGTTAGAGGTTGAAAAACAAAGAAATGAAAAAATGGATGTGTTTTTTAGTTCTAAGCCCAACCTACAGGTTTGATAATATAAAACTTAAAAAAAAGTAGACAAATCATTGATCATGTAGGTGGAAAAAGTCAATTTTGCTAATTTTTTTTAGATAAAAAATGTACGCACATTAATAATTCTTCTACACTTTTTTTAAAATAACACACATGAATTTATAACACACTTTCTCAAATAACACGTACACATTATTCTCTTATCATTTAACTAGGTGAAATGATTTACTAGATGTGATAGGTGAAATAATTTGCTAGATGTGGTTTGGAAGACGAGGTAGAAGACTGTCTATTGGGGACTTCTTACAGTACCAAATACTTTGAGATATATATGATTTGACCAAAATAATGGTTGTCAACCAATATAATGCATATCCATGTATGAATGACCATATCATGACTATCAACATATACTGTAGACCCATAATGAACAAGACTCAAATTCAGACATAACTAATAGAAATACACTGTAGATCTATGTCATCATGGCTCAAAATTGAGCATAGCCACCATACATACATTCTGGATCTATGCAATGACTCAATCAAAAATCACTCCATCGCAACCTAGGGAAAGGGAAATATTCAAGTGAATTCCTAAATACCCAGGGTCTTCATACCAATCTCAAACAATACAATTCTATCCATGTGAATAGATTTCCTGATGTTGAACATGGTAGAAACCACTTGATTACTGGTCATTGATGTATATTGTTAACAAGTCCAAGGGAAATCACCATTGATTTCATTGATTACTAAGGTACCCTAGTAAATTCCTCTGAATGTGAATAAAGGAGTTGCAGTCGAACAATCGGTGGAATCTTTCAATCAAAGGCCAATGTTGGAAGCCCTATTTTCAAAAGCGAAGAAAACTAGCATTGAGGCATGTAGGCTTCAAGATAATAATTGGTTTCTAATACTAATTACCAGATCATGTGTTGATGTCGATTGAATAGACTCATCGAATGAGGGCCATGATGTTTCCCCCATCATCGACATGAAACTATGGAAGAAAAGTAGTTTGAAGTGATATCGATTATGGAACAAACATGGGACTAACTCAGAGATAATTGACACAAAGGAAGGTAAGGTAACTTCAGAGGTTGGTTGAAATAAAAGTACCCCCCTTGAACATTTAATGACAAGACAAGTGACCTCACAACATTGAATTAACGAGGTAGAGACCATACATAATGCAAAGACGTTGCATTCTTTGGATGACTCATGAACGTGGATTGACTCAAGGACAAGATGATTACACAACTGTTTAAATGAAATGTAGTTAGGTTCCATGTTCAAGGGTGGCTAAAAAATTCCATTAATACACATGAAAAATATTTTCCCATTCCCCTAATTTCCCTATCACTATGAATGAGTACCTCTTTTCTTTTCAATGAGCTAGAAAAGGGTAAAACATTCTTGATATAGCTCATCATAGGATGAGTCCAATCTCACATGTTTTATGAACCTGAGAAAGGAATGGTTCAGTCCCAGAAAGGGTCATTCATTTCTTGATTTTACGAATCTGAAGATAATGAGGTAGAGACCATACATAATGAAAAAACAATGCATTCTTTGGATGACTCATGAACATGGATTGACTCAAGGACAAGATGATTACAAAACTATTTAAATGAAATGCAGTCAAGTTCCATGTTCAAGGGTGGCTAAAAAATTCCATTAATACACATCAAACATATTTTCCCATTCCCCTAATTTCCCTATCACTATGAATTAGTACCTCTTTTCTTTTCAATGAGCTATAAAAGGGTAACAAATTCTTGATATAGCTCATCATAGGATGAGTCCAATCTAACATGTTTTATGAACCTAAGAAAGGATGGGTTCAGTCCTAGAAAGGGTCATTCATTGCTTGATTTTACGAATATGATGATGGTAAACTCAATGTCATTTAATTTTTAGAGAGTGTGAAATGACTAAAGAAAACTCCAAGATGGAATTTTTTGTAAGTTTAGTCCCCAAGGTCCGAAAAAGTGTAAAATGATAATTAGGAGAAATATTATAATTACAATGAACTAGAGTGTAATTTTTTTGTAAATGAGTCTAAACATTCCAAAATTTTAGAATAATCAACCCATAGTTAGCTACCTTAGACATTAATTTATCCAATTTTTGTCTTATTTGCCTAGTTTCCATATTCCACCTTATGCAAGTTGTCCTCCACACATCCAAAGTGGTCAAACTTGATAAATTTGAGTCATGGAGCACTTGGGAAACCACTTGGAATCAAATTTGATTTATTCTTGGCCTTCCTACCACATGTCTGCTTTTTCTGCTTTATTGCCTGCTTTTTCTGAGTTTTAAGGAAATTGAGAAAGTTTGACTAGGTGAAGTTAACTTGTTTTTTTGTCCTCATCATCCTCCACTCTTTTCTCCTAAGAAAAGCATGTATGATTTGTCCTTCCATCATATATTAGCTTGCCTAATTTATTTTTCCAATTTGTGAGCTCCTAGACAGATTTGGAAACTGCTTTATGCACCTATGGGGGATTTGCTTAGATTTAGTAAGCCTGCTTTTGACCAAATTCGAATGTAATATTCATGCATTCGAATATCTCATGTAATTATTTATTGTGGAAGCCTATGACTTCGTAGGGTTGGCTATTGTACACTTATTCAATACAGATTAGTGTTCTGCTCCATATTTAGTCTCCTTTGTGTGTAATTTGCATGTGTAATTGGCAATTTTTGTGAGTGTAATTGTTCTAAAACCTGGGTTCAATTTCCACATGGTATCACAGCCTTTTTATATCGATTTCTCTCCTTCCAATTTGTTATTGCAGGTTCAACATCATTGACTGGGAGCATTCTGCTGACTGAAGGGACAATTTCTGAGCTATGGATCAATCTCAGAATATCATCTTGAGTCCATTTAACTTATTTGAATGGAAAGAAAAGATGGATATACTGTTAAGAGTGAAAGGCCTATACAGAGTGACTATGGAAACAGAAGCAGAGCCCAATGTAGATGCATAGAAAATTAAATGGCACAACAGGAGGGATGAGGCCTATGGTCTCCTGTGTCTGAGCATTTCCAGAGACCTCCTTTTCCATGTTGATGGATTAACATCACCAAATGAAGTATGGGAGAAGCTTGTTGATATTTTTGGTAAGACAGATGAGATGAGGGGACATCAAATTGAAAATGAATTGATCTCCCTGAGTCCCAATAGCTTTGAATCCCTGCAACTCTATTTTTCCAAGTTCAAAGCCCTTGTTTTGCAGCTAAAACAATGTGGGATCAAAAAGAAGGAGGAGAAATTGGTTTTGGCCATACTGTCGAAGCTTCGCCTTGAATATTCAGTGTTTTATTTTACCTTCCATGCCACCAAGTTGAAAGCTCAAGCCTGGAATATGCCTAAACTTGCAGAGTTCATGGAATCTCTCACACAAGAACAAGATAAATTGGTGGTGATGGGCACCATCAAACCTTCCAAATACCAAGCTCTGGTTGCTGGAGATTTGAGGGTGGATTCAAAAGGAAATAAGAAATCTAAGAAGCCACCAGAGAAAAAGAGAGACAAGAACAAGTCTCTAGAGAAGCCCCAAGGTTCCAAGAAGAACCCCCAGAAGAAGAAGAACAAAGGAGAAATGAGCAAGTGTGCATAATGCAGTAAGGGAAATCATCCTAAACGCTCTTGCATGGAGAATAAAATTGACATGATGACCCAACTCCTAGAGAAGAATGGAATCTCCCTTCCTGACAACTCAAAGAAGAGGGAAGGAGGATCAAATTTAGAAGACAGAGAGAGAGTTCATGCATTGGTTGCTGGCAGAACAAGCACACCTAGTTTCATCATTGATTCTGGAGCTTCAAGACATATGGTTTCGACCAAGGAGGCATTCACCTCACTTTACATGTCGAAAGTTCCACCAATAGTACTGGGAGATGACTCTCTCACTGGAAGTTTGGGCAAACGGAGGATTGATCTTGAACATGGTAAGTTCAGCAATGTATTGTATGTTCCAGGTCTTTCCTCTAACCTCTTATCAGTGTATCATATGACCCACATAGGGTCTCCAAAGAAGGTCACACTATCCCCTGATGAAGTTGAGATCAAAGAGATATCAAGTGGTAAATTCATTGCAAAAGGAGTTGGAAATCACACTTCGAAGGTATACATGTTCTCACACTTCCTACCCTACTCAAACCCCTCTACTCTTCTGATTCATGCTAATGAAGCAAGCAAGATTTGGCATGAAATATTTGACCACCTCAATTAAAAGTATCTTTTTGATCTTAGTGAAAAATAAATGGTTATAGGGTTACCAAAGATTAAGTTTTCCAAAGGAGTTTGTCAAGGTTGCATCTTAGGAAAACACCCAGAGCATAAATTTGAGAAAGCTAGTCATGAGAGAACCTCTGCACCTCTTGAGTTGATCCACAGTGATGTTGCTGGCCCATTTCCTCATATGTCAATGAGTCAGGACAAATATGCATTGAAATTCATAGATTACTTTTCCAGGTACTGCTGGGTTTACTTCCTAAAACACAAGTCTGAAATTTTTGGCCTCTTCAAAGTCTTTAAGGCTTTGGTTGAAAACTAGTTTGGGAGGAAACTCAAGGTCCTCAGATATGACAATGGTGGTGAGTATTTCAAGTATGATTTAATTAAATATTGTGTAGATGTAGGTATTCAAATTCAACATTCTATCCCTTACACCCCACAACAAAATGGTGTTGCTGAAAGGAAGAACAGATCACTGAAAGAGATGGCAACATGCATGATGGAGGCTAAGACTTTGCCACCAAAGTTTTGGGCTGAAGCTATAAACTGTGCAGCCTATATCCAGAATAGGGTGCCTCATAAACATCTTGATGGTATGACTCATTTTGAAGTATGGAGTGGGCACAAGCCATCTGTGACCCATTTCAGGATTTTTGGCTCAAGGGCTTGGGCTAGAATTCCAACAGAAAAGAGGAAGGCTTTGTAGCCCCAAAGCCAAGAGTGTCTATTTGTTGGGTAATCTAAAGATTAAAAAGGATACAAGCTGATAAATTTTAAAACAAAAAAATCCTTCATTGAAAGGAGTGTTCAGTTCCAAGAAGAGCCTTTAGCAGCAGTGGAAGTTGGAGAATCCTCTTCACCACGAGAACCATTGAATGTAAGTGAAGAGATAGTTGAACTTTCTGATTCTGATATGTATGATAATGATTATTTAATTTCAGATCCTAATATTCCTACAAGATCAAAATGGGCAGAAAAAACCATTCATGCAGCTGAAGAACTAGCTAGAAATCCTAATGATCCTAGGAGGACTAGATCTCAGTTTGAGAGTGCTCTGTGCATGAAAGATCCCTTGTTTGCAGAGAAATGCTATCTGATGGTTGAATCATACCCACAGACATATGAATATGTAGCACAAGATCCAATATGGAAAACAACCATGAAAGAAGAGTTCAACTCACTCCAGAAGAACAACACTTGGGAGCTGGTTGATTTCCCCCCAGGGAGGAAGCTAGTTCAGTGTAAGTGGGTTTACAAAACCAAATTTTCTGCTGATGGTTCACCTTTGAAATATAAGGAAATATTGGTATCCAAGGGCTACTCACATGTACATGGCATAGACTACAATGAGACCTTTGCACCAGTGGCAAAGATGGACTCCATTAGGCTAGCTTTAGCCATTGCAGCTTCAAAGCAGTGGGAGGTACATCACATGGATGTGAAGTGTGCTTTCCTGAATGGAGATATTATTGAAGAGATTTAAATGCAGCAGCCTCAAGAATTTTCTACTAATCCATCTCTTGTGTGCAGGCTAAGGAAATCATTGTATGGGCTTAAGCAAGCCCCCAGGGCTTGGTATGCCAAGATTGATAGCTTTCTGCTATCACTGAATTTTTTTCGATGCAAGTCAGATCCCAATGTCTATTTTATGCTGATTCATGGTTCATTAATTATTATTTTGTTGTATTTTGATGACCTTCTCATTACAGGAAGCTCAAAGGATGAAATTGCCTCCTTGAAGGATGCAATGAACCATGCATTCTCAATGACTGATTTGGGCTTATTGAGCCAATTATTGGGGATCGAGATTGCTAAAAAAAAACATGAAATCAAGGTACATCAGTCCAAGTATGCCTTGGATTTTCTGAAAAAATTCAACATGAAGGACTGTAAGCCCAACAAGACTCCTTTCCTTTCAGGAGTAAATCTTGAAGAAGCAGATTCTTCACCTATGGTAAATAATACATTGTATAGGAAACTGATTGGGTGTTTGATGTATATTACACATACTCGACCTGATATTTATTATGAAGTAAGTGTGGCTTCAAGATACATGGATCAGCCTCATGAGATCCATTGGAGAGCAGCCAAAAGGATCCTTAACTTTGTTCAGAGAACAAGGACTCATGGGATCTTCTACAAAGCTAAAACTGATCTTGATTTGATTGGGTTTATTGACAGTGATTGGGCAGGTGACAACATAGATCAAAATTCAACATTAGGATATGTTTTCATGCTTGCTGAAGGACCAATCAGCTGGTCAAGAAAGAAACAGAGTGCCATTTCACTCTCATCTACAAAAGCAGAGTACATAGGAGTTGTAAATGCAACAACTCAATGCTTATGGTTGCAGGAGTTACTTGGTGAGTGTGGCTTCGAATCATAATACTCAAATACTATCTATTGTGATAATCATAGTACCATTCGAATATGCAATGATCCAGTTCAGAGACAGAGAACCAAATGCATTGAGATCCATATGCACTACATCAGACAGCTTGTGCATGATGGCACCATTCACCTACTCTTCTGTTCATCTTCAGAACAAGTAGCAGATATCTTCACCAAAGTTTTTTGTGAGAAGACATTCAGCAATCTCAAATCACTGCTGGGGATTACTGATCATGCTATGAAGCATGAGTGATGACAATATTTTCAAATTTTGTTTTATTGTCCATGTTTAAGGGAGGATTTTTCCCACTGGGTTTTTGCCTCTTTCCTTGGTTAAATGGACGTGCAGTATGTAAAGGGTGACTAATCCTTGTTGCTAGGACCTATAATTTTCTGATATTTTACTCATAATTCAGGCTTAACGGGGGGTTTTAGAATAATCAACCCATAGTTAGCTACCTTAGACATTAATTTATCCAATTTGTGTCTTATTTGCCTAGTTTCCATATTCCACCTTATGCAAGTTGTCCTCCACACATCCAAAGTGGTCAAACTTGATAAATTTGAGTCATGGAGCACTTGGGAAACCACTTGGAATCAAATCTTCTTTATTCCTGGCCTTCTTAGCGTATGTCTACTTTTTCTGCTTTATTGCCTGCTTTTTCTGAGTTTTAAGGCAATTGGGAAAGTTTGACTAGGTGAAGTTAACTTGTTTTTTGTCCTCATCATCCTCCACTCTTTTATCCTAAGAAAAACATGTTTGATTTGTCCTTCCATCATCTATTAAGTTTCCTAATTGATTTTTCCAATTCGTGAGCTCCTAGACAGATTTGGAAACTACTTTATGCACCTATGGGGGATTTGCTTAGATTTAGTAAGCCTGCTTTTGACCAAATTCGAATGGAATCTTCATGCATTCGAATCTCTCATGTAATTATTTATTGTGGCAGCCTATGAATTCATGGGTTTGGCTATTGTACACTTATTCAATACAGATTAGTGTTCTACTCCATATTCAGTCTCCTTTGTGTGTAATTTGCATGTGTAATTGGCAATTTTTGTGAGTGTAATTGTTCTAACACCTGGGTTAAATTTCCACACAAAAAATGGTTAAACTATAATTGAATAGAATACCTTTCAAATACATTTACAATCATGAAAGAAGAAAGTTCGCTTAACGATCTTTTCCTCTTTAGAGCGTCTAAAAAGAGGTTAAAGAGAACTATAGGGGGTTTCTTTTTTGTATAGGTTTAACGATTCTGAAAAAGTGATAAATGTATACTGGAAACCATTTCTCTTAGTTTTTAATGAGCATGACCATGGTATCAAAGGCACTTAGAATCTTTTTCATTTTGAAAAGGAGCACAAAAAAATTCGAAAAGAAACTCCTCCCTAGCCAAAAACATCTTATTTGTCCTAAAATATCCAAAACAAGGAATTATAACCCTTTCACATCCAAAACATTAGGAAAGAAGGTAAAAAATAAAAAAATATTTAAATAATTAAAAGTTATTTTTCATTTTTATCCAAAAATAGAATAAAAAGATCAAAAAGTAAAAATGTTTTACCATTTGGTTTTTTACCATTGAGATTTGAGTGAAAAAGTGCATTTGAGAGTGATTTTGATGTGGATATTACAAGCGCTTTGGTCATCCATTCAAATATTCATCGGATCCAGGTAAACGTCAGTCCCCTCCTCTTCAATTTGATAGTATAAATTCATGTTTTAATCAGGTTTTTAATGAGTTTTAGGTTGATTTTTCAGAGTTAAGAGCGTGCCCTAGGCCACGCTCTTCTCCCTTTCAGGAAATGAACCAAAGTGCTCCTCGAAAGGGGAAAGAGCATAATCCTCTCTTTGTGTAAAAAGGGCAAGTGCCCTGGTTCCCTATTCAAATAGGGAAAGAGTGTTAGATGCCCTAAAGAACTCAAAATCATAGTTATAAACAAAAAAATTGAAATTCTTTTTGGATGGAATGCTTCTAATGGTTAGTTTATTGGAATTCCACATGTTTTGAAATACAATATGTTCAATTGGAAAGAGGGAGAGCATGAAATAAATGATTCCCAAGACGCTAATGATCTGAATACCATGTTGGTGTTAAGAGAATGTGGAATCCTAAAATTCTTCAGGATCCTAGGTATGAGGGCCCATGTTCGATTACTGGATCACCTGATACAAATGTGGTACCTTTAACAACAACACTTTTAGGTAGGGACCCACATTCTCACCTTGGATGTGGAGGATATTTACTTAGTAATCACTGTTCTGTCAAGACGAGGGAACCTAGTGTCACTCTCTAGACCAAGAGGGGAAGAGATAATGATAGATGACTTGATCGACGGGTACTGTACAATTGCCACATGGTCATAAGGTGGAAAGATACTAATAAAAAATGCAACAAATCAACCATTGAAAACTGTTTTATTTAGTATCTAGAAAGTGGTGTGTAGATAGGCTTCCCACCAAACTACGTGGTCTCATATGCTTTATGCATTGGATTGTATGGATCCAACGATCTTCAACTAGAGTGAGGGACTCCTGGTGAGCCTCAAATACCAATTACCATGTGTTGATGAGGGGATATCAAACAGTTTGGATACTATGTGATCATGGTTTCTTTCTTCCTCAAGAGAGTCCCATTACTATGCCCTCAAGTACCATAGAATAATCTCGAGCCACGGGACCCACGTATGATTAGATGGGTCGATGCCCTGGCTCGACATGGGGGAGATGGACCTATGGTCGCCTATGGATATGTATTCTTATGATGGCTACGTGTTCAAATCCTTATGGTGGAGGACTGCACATATTTAGGGATGGATTTCAGAAGAGATATTGATTTACCACTTCCCTAGGATGATCGTGGGGGAGATATGGGTAAGAAATAGTCATTCTCATTTCTTTTTATTTTGTTATATTTCATTTATTTTGTTCTTTTTGTGATACTAAGACATTGTGATCTATGTTGTAGACATTGGACCATCATGGTTGGTGTGGTCATCACCCATTGAGAGGCAATGAGTTGTTAGGGAGATAGCGATCCAAAACATCAAGGTCGAGGAAGAGCTGCAGAAGATCAAGGAGAACCTAAAGAGGTTGACTATGGATTCTTGAGAGATATCCATTGATGGCTTACCCTGAAGTTATCAACACCATACAAAAGGAGTTTCTGGTCGATTCGAATGACTACTCTCGAGGGTGTCCCGGGCCATCATGTGTTACCACGAGCACTAGGGCTAGTTAGAGGTAGTGGTTCTATTTGGATATGAAACTATAATAAAATATTTTGAGCTTTAGATTTTGATATACTAAAATATTTTGGATTTCATATTTTTATGTAGTGAAAACTTTTGGATTCATATTTTTTTCATCAGTATCGTTTGTAAAATATTTATAAAAACAAACTGTATACAAAATGGTGTGTCTATTATGGTGTGTTTGTACATGAATGGTTTCTTATTTATTTTTTGTTTTTACACATGTGATGTATTTTGAATGAATATTAAATATGATTTATGTACCAATACAAAATGTAATTAGTTAGTGAATCAACAACTACATTTAAATGGCTTGGAATATGCTTGTATGAAATAAACTCAATGGACCTTTCAAGAAGTTGAAATCTTTGTAATAATTGAAGAAGTAAGGGGCTTAGGATAGTATAGACACGGTTTAACTGAGAAACAACTAGTCCCGAATATAGGTAAACCATAATCTAAATCACATCATTTGACAAATAATGAGTATTCCAATTACCACATGATATTCAATGATATTGTTCATTGCAAGACCTAAGAAAGTTCCCGCTGATCTTACTAAATCACCAGTAGGGGAATAAAGTACCCATGTCTCTGATGCAAGATTCAAGGTCTGCTAAATAACATCATACATGAATCCTTAATATAAGGAAATTTGTTCATTCAAGAATGACACTACATAATAATTATTAACTAGGATGAATCCAAAATTCAAAAAAGGAACAAAAGTTCAAACTACACACAACACACTCTTTTAACAAAATATACAAGGTACACATGAAAAATTGTCTAAGCATAGTATATTTTGAGAAAAGTCTCATTTTGGGGATCACCTAAATGTATCCCATCTTAATCAATTAGCTCATAAGCCCTTTTTTCTAAAACATGACTCGTGATATAAGGCCCATGCCACATGGATTCTAGTTTTTTCCTCCCAGTTTGTCATGTTTTTGGTCATAAGTTAAGACCAAATCACCATAATTATAAAGGTGAGGTTGAAAGGATCGGTCATATTGATATTTAATTTTTCATTTGTGTACCTCATTAGCCAAGGTTGCATCTAGACGAGTTCCATCAAGTTTGTTCAAATACAAAAAATGTTCTTCCTCTGTGGTGGTATTGTGTAGGAGTTCTACAACGAGTTTTAGAGAAGGGATTTCACACTTGATAGGAAGAGTTGATTCTATTCTATACACCAATTGAATGGCATGAAACCATTTTATGTTTTCATGGTGGTCGTATAAGCCCATAACACTGAAGATAGTTGCAAGTTCTAACTAGACTTAGCTTGTCATACTATGCACTGAAGCCTAATTTTCAAAATTTTATTGATATCTTAAACCTAGTCATTGGCCTTCAGGTAGTAGGATGTTGATTTGTCATGATGGAAACCTAGTTTAGTGCTTAATTTTGACATCATCCACTTCCTAAAATGACAACCATGATCAGTCACAATGGCTTGAGGGACCACGAACCTAGCGATGATGTGATTAAAAATAAAAAGGGTATCATTTTTACCATCTTCAGTGTATGTAGGAATAAACTCAACCCATTTGGTGAAATAATCGATGACCATGATAGTATAACCATTCCCCATAGCTAAGGTAGGATTACAATGCATGAAATTTATGCCCTATTTTGCAAAGGGACTAAAAACAATTATGGGATGGAGTGGAGCTGGGTGGGTGCACTTTTTAGATTGAAAAAGTGGATAGGGAGGGCATTTCTTCACGACTTCCATATAATTTGTTAGTACTATTTTGAGCTAAGTAGTTGGAGGGGATTAGACTAGTTAAAGAAAGAAGGAGGTCTTCAAATTTCCATATAATTTTAACTTGAAGGGTGGTGATAGGTTTACAAATATTTTAGGAGGTTTGTTCATTACTGTGAAGTGCAAAATTATAAAAAAATACCAAATTTTAACATTGTAAATGTGCCTAAGATAGAAAAATATTCCTGACATTATATGGTGACAGGAATGAAGGGATTAGATGCACAACATAGAAAATCATAGGAGGAAGATGATTTATCTAAGGAAAGTTGCTCGATTTCAAATAATTCTGACATTGGTGGAAAAAGGTTAAATTTCATGCAGGATCTGTTGTTGGATGAACAACTGAAAGCATATTGACAGTGTGTAAAAATTTATCTAAGTGGACTAGTGAGGAGAATGAATGGAGAAGGTTTGTGAAATATGATATACCCCTTGTATCTCAATGCATGATATTTTAATGGTGTTCGAGATCAACGACTGAAGTGTATTTCGCAATCCAAACATGCACGAACATATTAAAGTTCCACCTTTGTGAAATCCTGTAAGAGAGGCATATTTCAACGTTTGAGACTGTATGAGGTTGAATATCTGTGATGAAGAATAATTTCATAGTGGAAACATGCATAGGGTAAATATGTTTTTCAATCTGCGAAATCCCACAGGATCCGCATATTCTGATTGATCAGATCTTGAGCGGAGAATATCTACAGTAGGTATGCATTTCGCAACCACAACATGCATGAAACAATAAAGTTTTTGGGGCTGCAAAATCGGGTAGGCCCAGTAGGTTTAAATGACAGAGATCTTGGCGGATTTTTAATTTATGGTCCAAATTAATGGAAACAAGCAAGAAGTGAATCACAATGGTGGATTGAGAAATCGGGTAAAACCTGCATCTTTGGATGGTTAATATTTATCCTAGATCAAGGTCTACGGATGATTATTATTTCCTAGTTTTAAGATGCATGAAGGAATAAAATGCTAGAGGCTGCGAAATGGAGATAAATGGTGGATAAAATGAATGGTGCATATTTCATTTGTGAATGATCTAAGGTTCAAAATCATTTCTCAAGGGAGACATGCTCACTCTGAGTATGGAAACAAATTTGTGAACTTGGTTAAGGTAAAAGAAGATCAATGGATTAGAAAAGGACATATCCAGATCAATGGTTATAGCTTAATATCATATTATGAGTTGCAGGAAGGATAAGGAGGGTAACGTTGTATTGGAGGAAAATACTGGATTAAGATGGAAAAAGGATTGATGGTGTATAATCAATTAGGTACGATGGAAGGTTGAGAATTGTTTCTATTGCAGAAGTTTCAAGATGGATAAGAATATAAACAATTATAAAAATACCGTGCACATGAAATTGGGGTATTATTTTATTCTCCTGCATCGAAAAACGAAAGCAAAAAATAGTGCGAAAGTAGCCAACTCATACGACGTCATTTGGCCACTTGTAAAAACACTAGGTAGGCCTTTGTCCCTTTTGAAACTATATAAAATGGGTCAAGTTGAAAATGTAGAATATCATAAGCTAGAATATCAGAAGGTAGAAGAGTTGTTTGAAGATAGAGATACCGAGGTTTTTGAAACTATTCTGTTAAATGGACCAATTGATACTGTTAAGAAGAAGCTAAAGCTATGTAAAGACCAAGGAACTAATATTCACAATGTTTACTAGTATTAATTCCACTTTTCACTACTGAACAAACCCTGAACTACCCTCAGATTGTTGATTGGTGTGCCAACAATTATTCTCTTTCTGAAAGAGTCATAATGGACATTACTAACTCCAAAATATTGTGTCTTGTTAATTCTCTGGTCATTAGAAAAAACTTATTAGTACTTAATGAATTTACCCTAAAATCTAAGGATTAAAATGAGGAGTCTATACTACAATGCTTTAGAGAGTCTGTAGTAGAGAAGAAACAAGAGTTTTTGAAGAATTTTTTTAAGCCATATGTCGAGATTTTAAACCAACCATTTCCAATTGATTCTTCCATTTTCAATGAAGAAACCCAGTGTACTCTAACCCTATTGAGTTAGTTATTAGGTTTATGCATGAAAAAGTATATCATTGAGCCCCTTATGAGTCTACTTTTTGTCCTAAGTACTTGTCCAGTTGAGTCTAATGAGTCCATTCAGTTAGTACAAGTTCCATGCCTTAAATTTGATGAATTCTTAGCTAAGAACATTCATTCTCAGTTAATGGATTTCCATAAGACCAAGACATTCAGATTTCAGTCTTATTTATTGAAAAATGTTTCTTTCATTTAATGAGGAAAATTTGCAGCTACCAAAGATGGTTCTCACTAAGGAAATGAATAAAGATTACACCAAGTTTATGAACTTTCTCAGGTCAAAATTGTATAGTTCTATTTTTCAAAAGAAGCTTCCTAGGGTACTGCCATACATGAGAAATACATTGCAACTTTCTACAGAGAAAATGATAGGTTATTGGTTCATGTTTGAGCAAGGAACAATGATTAGGCTATATGGTTTTGTTCATCCACTTTATATGTCGCATGCCTTCTTGACTCCTAGATTGTTCTCAATGGAATTTATTAGACAAAATCTAATAGTGGATATTGAGCACTTCTTAAATTTCAAGAAGTCTAATGAAATCAAGTATTCATGGGCTGTAGGCCCATTTATCATAAAAAAATAAAGTTTCCTTGACAATGATCGATAGTTTACTAAAATAGATGGGTTTTTTTACAGAACTTGTTTTTAACTATGATTCTCATCATGTTATTTCAAATAGAAGAAAATATCTAAAAAGGAATCCTTTTGAGCATGAGGATATTGTTGGATTAGAAGATGTTACAAATTGGTATGATTATCTAAAGGAGGCTCCAAAGGATACTGATATGCAGGAGGATTCAAATTCTTCTATTAGAGAGATTACTTCATTGCATCCTGACACTTCCAAGTTGATCTCAGTAGCTGAGAACATCACACCTTTAGCCATTCATTCACAAAGAACCAACAAATTTTTTTTTTATAGATGCTATGGATACTGCAGAGGAGGACACTGCTAGAACTCCTAAGAAGAAGAAGGACAAATTTCCAGGCTACAGAAGAAGACAAAGGAAATAAAAAATGAAAGTAATAGGGCTTGCCTTTGAGGTGAAGGATTATGCATTTGTTGACACACTAGCTGACTCAACATCTCAATTTAAAATCAGGATAGAATTGTTGGAAAAATATAGAGAAACCAAAGATATGAATTCAGAGGAAACTTGTAAGTTGTATTAAGAATTAAGAAAAACATCTAATCAAGATGTATCCCTTGTTTTTGTTCGAGATTATTCTCAAAATACTTTGAACTTGGCCTTCGAAACCAAGAATAGAGTTGTCAAAATGAAGATGAAATTGAAAAATATTCCTACCCTTGACATGATACATTTGCACAAGAAAGCAAGGGATATTTTTTTTACTAATATGTTGAGGGCCGCTTTGAGATTATCAAAATTGTAGATGACTAAAACCAAAATTGAAAATCAGTTGAGATAGGAAAAGGTGGAGAACAAATCCCACTAGGCACAAATAAAGAAGTTACAGACAAATTTACTAGTTGCTGAGAGCCAAGATGATAAGGGAGCAATGATAAAAAAGTTGTTAAATGAAAAGGAGAATGCTATCCAATTGTTGAAAAAGAAACTGAAAATACATGCTACACGGCTGATACAGGGACCTGAATTAGCTGAAATAGAGAAGGAAACGGAAAGAATGAATAATGAGATGACTGTTTGCAAATATAAATTATTAAAATTTGTTGATAAAGAGAAATAGTGGAACAAATACATGGACCTAGTGGTAAATAATGAGCATACCATGAAATAAAAGTTTGATGAAATGGAAAGGAATTTGCAGGAGAAAGAAAAGGAGTGATAGGACAAGGAGAAAGAATTAGAATTGAGAATTACTCCTCCTATAACTGAATCTAGTGAGAAAACCATTGTCCAGGCTATGTCACAATTTAGCCTAAAAAATTTACAGTTATAATTAATGTTGTTGTTTTCATAGGCCAGACTCATCTTTATTGTTTTGGTATGGAAACTTGTGTCAGTTTTTTTGTACCTGACGTATGTCGAGTACAAAAAAACTGAATCAGGTTTCCATACCAAAACAATAAATATATTTACAGTTAACTGGATTGAAAAATAAAAATAAAAACTTGGAAAACTGGGCATTACAAAGAGAAAAAGAGATGAAAACATGGGAAGCGAAATCTCAAGCTTGGGAGGTCAAATTCGAGGAATTGCAAACCAAAAATGAAAAAATAATAAAGCAAGTAACATGTCAATTTCTAGTATAGGGGTCAAAACACATTATTTGGGATGCCATCATAGAGGAAGAAGACAAGTTTAGATCCTACCTTGATTATATATTGGATAAAGACGTGGTGATACATTTATCCAGGAAAATTAAGGTAGTAGTAAGGGGAAAATTAAATAAGAAGCCAGTTGACTACGCCAATAATGCCATCAAATTTTTGAATGGTTTGTCAGAGGATGATTTAAAAAATTCCAACATCAAGGATAGAATCAATCATGACTTGGTCTAGGAAGGTAGTGAATAAGTATCACCATTTAGACATAGTCCAGGACAAAGTTGATATTATGGCACATCAAGTAAATCTTTTCATTGATATGTTTGACGCTTTGTTTATGAAACGAATCCCATTCTTTTGGGAATATAAAGGTGCAATGCTGAATCAAAAGGAATATCATGAAAACATGATCGAATGCATATTAGATCACTCCAATTTCATTGATATGAACCATTCACTGTCTGGAAGGACAATTGTTGATAAATTGGCTGATGAATTTGAAATATTTTTCACTTTTAAAGAGGCATGTGTGCATATTCAAAATTATTCTTACAGGGATCATATTGAGTTGCACATGTTGGAAAAGGAAATGTCTACTTTGGAGCTACCTTTTGTAGAATAATGGAATATATTGGAAAATCTCGTGAGAACCAAGTACACATTTCACACTTGACGACCTGGAAATTTATCGAGCATTGAATGCTGAAGAATAGTTATTAGGCGCTAGTTTATTTTCTAGAAACTGTTAGTAGCTAAGTAGTGTCGATTAACGCATGTAAAGGTGGGTGTGCCTATTTTTTAGTAGTTAGTTATATTTCCAGCTCATGGACCAATTGTATAAGAATCTCTAGGTTGTATGGAAAAAGGGTTGGAACCTGTGAGATTTTGAGTTATGTATTTTGATACTTATCTTTAATAAAATTGCAAAGCCGAATGTTGGCCTTTCATCAAAGATTCATGTGTTATTTCTTGTTACAATCTGTACTTTCTATTCATTGTGAATGTTTTCCTTTTTTACCTTCATTTATGTTTTGTTTCATATATGAAATGAGTGTTTAATGGTTCAGAAATCATACATGTATATTCTATGGCTATTATTTCATAAATTCACAAATCTTTTCAACTAAAATTAATGCATAATTCATCTTATCCTTCTTTGTATTGATGGGTTGTTCTTGTTTCTTTCCTATCACAGGCAATCAACATTTTGACTGTAACTGAGTAAATATCTTGCATTTGTTGAAGTTCCTCTGAAAACAACCTTTTGATTTATTCATTATATATTTCGAATCCATAGCCCAATGTTTACTTTCCCTGTTTCAACCAAAAATACAATCCGAATATTTATTTTATTTTCATATCCGACCTTGTTAAAAATTAGTAAGAGATCCCTCTCTAGAAAGGAAAAATCCATTTTTGTTTCTTAAAGTGGTTTCGTTGTTACCTTGAGATTTCCTTCCACAACCTGAGGTAAATTTTGAGTGCTAACATAATCTTTGAAGATAGGATTCAAAACGTACCCAACGTCTAGTATTTTATGAGATGTAGCCATCCTAGAAATATGACCACCAAAATATCCATAGTTGCAGTCATTCAACACGGTTTCAGCTTCGTCATGAGTTAAATAACATCGCAAAATGGAATCAACGCCACGACGATACAACATATCATTGATGATAAGGTAGTACTTGGTGTGATGGTGTTAGAATAATCAACCCATAGTATTACCCACTTAGACATTAATTCATTTATTTTTGTCTTATTTGCCTAGTTCATGAGTCCCACCTTGTGCAAGTTGTTAATTGCCTATCCATAGAGGTCAAACTTGCCATCTTTGACTCATGTAGCACTTGGGAAAGCCTTAGGAATCAAATCTACTTTATTCCTGGCCTCCTAGGTGCCCTTCTACTTTTTCTTCTTTATTGCCTGCTTTTTCAGTGTTTTAAGGCACATAGGAAAGCAAGACTAGATGAGGTGAACTAGTTTTTTGTCCTCTTCATCCTCCACTCTTTTCTCCATGAAAAAGAAT
>LPNX010010921.1:80670-127192 GCA_001517045.1 Pseudotsuga menziesii | reverse complement strand
TCTATAAGACCAAATTTGCTGCTGATGGTTCACCACTAAAGTAAAAGGATATATTGGTAGCTAAAGGATACTCACAGGTTCATGGCATCGATTACAATGATACCTTTTCCCCAGTGGCAAAGATGGATTCCATCAGGCTAGCTCTAGCCATTGCAGCCTCAAGGCAATGGGAGGTACATCACATGGATGTAAAATGTACCTTTCTGAATGGATATATCACTGAGGAGATATATATTCAGAAGCCTCAAGGTTTTGATACTAACCCTTCTCTTGTGTGCAGGTTGAGAAAGTCATTGTATGGGCTAAAGCAAGCCCCCAGGGCTTGGTATGCCAAGATAGATAGCTTCTTGCTATCTCTGAATTTTGTTCGGTGCAAATCAGATCCGAATGTCTATTTGAAATCTATTAATGGTTCATTAATTATCATTGTGTTATATGTTGATGACCTCCTCATTACAGGAGGCTCACAGGATGAGATTGCTTCCTTAAAAGGAGCTATGAACCAAGCCTTCTCCATGACAGATTTGGGGCTCTTAAGTCAATTTTTGGGGCTTGAGATTGCTCAAACCAAAGCTGGAATAAAGGTGGACCAGTCCAAGTATGCCTTGGATTTGCTGATCAAATTCAGAATACAAGACTGCAAAGCAAGCAAAACTCCTTTCCTTTCAGAAGTGAAGCTAGAGGAAGATGATTCTCCACCGATGGTAAACAATACACTGTATAGACAATTGATTGGATGTTTATTGTATTTGACACATACTCAACCTGATATTTGTTATGCAGTAAGTGTGGCTTCTATATTCATGGATAAGCCTCATGAGATCCATTGGAAAGCAGCCAAAAGCATCCTTAACTTTGTTTAGGGAACAAGGACACATGGGATCTTCTATAAGGCAAAATCTGATCTTGATTTGATTGGATTTACTAACAGTGATTGGGCAGGTGATAGCACAGATAGAAAGTCCACTTCAGGTTATGTGTTCATGCTTCCAGAAGGGCCACTCAGCTGGTCAAGCAAGAAACAGAGTGCCATTGCACTCTCATCTACAGAAGCTGAGTACAGAGGAGTTGTTAATGCAGCAACTCAGTGTTTATGGTTGCAGGGTTTACTTGGAGAGTGTGGTTTCGAACCTGAGTACTCAACTACCATATACTGTGATAACCAGAGTACCATTCGAATCTGCAATGATCCAGTTCAGAAGCAGAGAACCAGACACATTGAGATTCACATGCACTACATCAGAGAGCTTGTGCATGATGGCACCATTCACCTACTCTTCTGTTCATCTTCAAAACAAGTACCTGATATCTTCACCAAAGAATTTTGTGAGAAGACCTTCAGCAATCTCAAATCACTGTTGGGGATTGCTGATCATGCTGTAAAGGCATGAGTGGAGACAAGATTCTGCAATTTTGTTTTACAGTCCATGTTTAAGGGAGGATTTTCCCAAGTTGGTTTTGCCTCTTTCCTTGTTTATTTAGACATGCAGTATGTAAAGGGTGACTAAGCCTTGTTGCTAGGCCCTATATTTTTGATTTATTACTCATAAATTCAGGCTTAAGGGGGGGTGTTAGAATAATCAACCCATAGTATTACCCACTTAGACATTAATTCATTTATTTTTGTCTTATTTTCCTAGTTCATGAGTCCCACCTTGTGCAAGTTGTTAATTGCCTATCCATAGAGGTCAAACTTACCATATTTGACTCATGTAGTGCTTGGGAAAGCCTTAGGAATCAAATCTGCTTTATTCCTAGCCTCCTAGGTGCCCTTCTGCTTTTTCTGCTTTATTGCCTTCTTTTTCAGTGTTTTAAGGCACATAGGAAAGCAAGACTAGGTGAGGTGAACTAGTTTTTTGTCCTCTTCATCCTCCACTCTTTTCTCCATGTAAAAGCATGTATGAGCTGCCATTCCACTACTCTTTAGCTTTCCCATCCTCCCTTTCCAATTCGTGAGCTCCATGACAGATTTGGGATCAGCTTTTTACACCTATGGGGGATTTGCCTATTTTGAGTAAGCCTGCTTTATGCTAGTTTTGGATGCCTCCTTATGCATTCTACCTCTTGATGTATTCTATATATTCAGAAACCTATTTTATTATAGGGTTTTCTATTGTACACTCAGTTAATATAATTTTTTGTTACAGCTCCATATTCAGTCTCCATTGTTAGCAATTTTGCATGATCAATTGATAATTGTTGTGGGTAAAATTAATCTACTGCTGGCCTGAATTTCTACAGATGGAGGATATGACAGAATTCGTCACGAGTTAAACTCATCTGAAAAAACTAAGTTTGGAGATATAAAATCAAATATCCATACCATGGGTCAGATAGACTAATGAGCAACAAAGATTCATCAGGAAATGAATCAATGGGCTACGTTTCCTAAGTAATATAGGGAATATTGGACATTATCTATGTGAATACTAAATGCTTCTTCGAACTATATTCAGCAAATTCTAATTCAAACTCCTAGAGGATAACAATCCAATAACAATACTTCCCCCAAGTACTTGACGAGTAAATATGTAATACATATGGTTAGAATCTACGTACAAAGTCGTCATGCAGAGCAAAATTTAATAGAGAAATTTATGTATTTCAATGCTGTATCTAGAGCTAAATTCTCAACATGTGAATAATGGGTTTCAGAATCAAGAAGACTCTTACTCAAGTGATATATCACATTCTCTTGGTCATTATCATTTATTTGTACTAGTACATACATATGGTGGAAAGAGACACAACCACATATAAGGAATAATCCTTATCATAACCAGGTGGTTACAACATAGGCGCGTGTGTGATGGCATGTTTGAGATTATCGAATTCATGTTGCGCAAGATCATCCCAAACAAATGGTGTATCCTTTTTAAGCAGACGCATAAAACCGTGTGTTTTTGTGGCATAGTTTCATACAAAATGACACAAGAAGTTTTCCTCCCCTTGCAAAATTTGAATTTTTGTGATGTTGGTAGGTAGTAGTGGGGCCAAAATGGCCTCGATTTTTAGAGGATAAATATGGATTCTATCCTTGGAAACAATGAATCCAAGAATTCATCTAGTCTCAACAAAAAAACACATTTATGTGGATTTAACTGGATGTTGTAATGGTGACATGTAAGAAAAATGCCACTTACTTGGTCAACATTGTGTTCCTGATGTCGCGAATGAGCAATTAAATCATTGATATAGGGTTCCACTATATGTTTGATATCATGGAAAACATAAGACATAGCACCAACATTTTTTAGACCAAAAGGAAACTTACGATAAGAAAAGGCCCCCCATGGGCATATGAAATTTGTCTTGTCTTGATTAGAAAGGATTATCTCTATCTGATTATAGCTAGAAAAAACTATCATGAATGAAAATATGACACTTCTGGCATAGTTATCGATAATTTGATTGATATAAGGAGTAGGGAAGTTGTCTTTTGGACAAGCCCTATTGAGATCTATGAAATCAATACAAACCCTAATTGTACCATGTTTTTTGGTAATATTAACAATGTTATAAACCCATTCTATCAGTGGTATGGGATAAATGAACCCATCTCTAAGAATTTTTTCAGCTTCTTCATTAATGGTTGTTTCTTTCTGCATATGTATTTGAAATATTTTTTAATAGACTGCCTTGGAATCAAGGTACATTATGATCTCATGAAAAACAATTGAAGGATCAATTCTTGACATTTATTCATATCTCCAAGAGAAAACATTATGAAATTCTCTGAAATGGGCATAAAATTTCAACTTCAGGAGAAGAACAATTATGGCCTAAATGTATATGTTCAATAACTCTAGGTTTCACTAATATATCGACCTGGGTGGCCTTGGTAATGTTGCTCAATCTACCTTTAGACTCAACATTTGAGATGAGTATAGGTGATTGAGGAGCATCTACGATATGAGATGAAACCAAGGTCTCAAAATAATTTTCTACCAATTGGTAATGGGGAAGGAAAGAAGACCGATGGTGAGCATATTTCCGAGGCATCTCATATAAAGACATAACTTCCATGATGGAATCATCCAATGGAAGGGGTTTTAAAATGTGAGAGTTGATTCAAATATGGATCTAGGAGCTAAATAAACTCTCACAATTCAATATGTTTTACAAAACATGCACAAAATAGTTGAAAGACTGGAAAATGCATACACACATGAGGTCAATAAAAAATATTATTATGACTGTCCAACATGTAAATATGTATGGAACAAGTATATAGTACAACATGGAAAAATTGTGAGGCCTTGGAGCCCATCTGGATGCACACAAGTGTCATCTCAAGATTTGACCCTCAAACCCCCCTAAGTGGACCAATGTGCCTCCTAATCATCCAAAACAGCCATGAATGCATGTGTGAACATGGGAAAGGCATGATGGAACATAAAAGGAGGTATGAAAGGTGTGTTTCAGCACATGGGTGAGTGGGAGTGGCTCTAGGAGATAAATAAATACCCAAGGAATGCAAAAAAAGCCACTAAAACCAAGCACTAATGCCTCAAGTCAGACNTAGGAAAGGGGAGCACATGATGGTTGAATTTAATTAATTTGGGCACCTATTTTTTCATAATGATCAACTTGGAGTGCCTCAACTATGCATAATCATCAACTAGGAGCACCTCAACTGTTAATTAATGCCAATTTCCCTAAGTCTAAACCATGGAAAATATTGCATGAAATAAAATTAATGTTCCTAAGGTATAATAATATGGTAATAAGGTGGATTATTGATCTAGAACCCACCATTAATCCTTAATTAGTTTATATTATACAAAAATATTATGGAGGCCTTGGAAACAAAGGCTCAAGTCACCTCATACAAAAGAAAATTTTATTTTCCCATAGGAACAAGGTAAGGAGGAAAACCACATGGGATCAAAAACTCCCTTGAAAAATAGACATGGATCCAAAAATCAAAATTGAATGGTATCCATCACCATGTATCACCCACTCCAAGAAGGGATCTCAAATATGTGAAGGTCTTCTCGATGAAGCACTTGGTGAAAATATCAACAATTTGCTCAGCAAATGGGAAATAGTGCAAGGATATCACCTGATCATGCACCAAGATCCAGATGTAGTGCATGTGTATCTCAATGTGTTTAGTCCTCTATATCTGCATTGTATTTGTGGAAATATTGATTTCAATTTGATTTTCACACCAAATTATTGTGGATGAGTCAAATGCAACTCCAAGAAGAATACCTTGCAACTACACACATTGTGTAATTGCATTCACTGCTCCTCTATACTTGACCTCAGATGAAGATAGGGATATGGTGCGTTGTTTCTTGCTTGAAAAAAATATGGTACCTTGTACTAGCATGAATACATAAACTGAAGAGGATTTTCTATCAATGGGATCACCATCCCAATGAGAATCAGTAAATCCAACTAGTTATAGTGGAGAACTAGCAGCATAGTACACCCCAAAGAGTCTGGTTCCTTGCACATAGTGAAGGATACTATTTGATTCCTTCCAATGTATATCATGAGGATTCTACATATATATAGCTATATAAGCTACAACATATTCCAAATCATGTCAATAATGAGTAAGATACAACAAACTTCTGACTAGTTGTCTATACAAAGAGTTGTCCACCAATGGAGAGTCACCAAATTCACCTAGTTTGATACTAGAAAGGAATGGGAACTTGGATTCCTTACATTCATCCATTTTAAACTTAAATAAAAGGTATTAATCATAATTTTGTTGGCTGATATTGATTCCTCTTTCATATTGCTCAATTTCCAAACCAAGAAATTGCTTCAACAATCCAAGATCAGTCATGTAAAAGTCACTGTACAATAAAGACTTGATTGAAACAATATCTTTAATGCAAATACCTATAATAAAACTATAATTAATATATATTACAATTACATGCAATACCTCACCAACATTCTGCAAAGAAAAATTAGGATCATATTTGCATCTTTCAAATCCAAGTGATAGCCTAAAGTTGTCCATCTTGGCATACCAAGCCCTGGGGCCCTGCTTTAGGCCATAGAGTGACTTATTTAACTTGCATACAAGAGAAGGATAATATTGGAAACATTCATTTTGATTCATATATATCTCTTCCTTAATTTCACCATGAATAAATGCACTTTTAACATCCATGTGGTGAACCTCCCATCGCTTGGATGCAGGAATGGCTAAAACTAGCTTGATAGAGTCCATCTTTGCAACCATTGAAAATGTATTTGTATAGTCCACTCCTTGGAATTGAGAGAATAATTTTAAAGCCAATATGTAATTATAATTTATATCAGACCCATAAGCAACAACTTTGTTCCTATAGACCCATTTTCATTGCACTAGCTTCCTCTTGGAAGGAAAGGGAACCAATTTCGAAGTCTCATTTTCCTGTAGAGAGTTGAACTCTTCTTGCATGGAAAATTTCCATATTTGATAAAGAGATGCTTCCTGATAATATTTAGCATCATATATAATGATCATGAAGAATTTTTCATCAAGAACCACTTCACTTGCAGAGAAAGCATTGTGAAATTGTGACCTAGTCTTTCTAGGATCTGGTGGATTTCCAACCAAATCCCCAGCTACTTCAATGGTTTTGTCATACCATTTGGGATGAATGGGTGAGACATGATAATAATAATCATATTAAGAAATATCATAATCATAAACATCAGAAATATATTCATCACTTACATCATCTTGTAGTGGAGGACTAGAGGATTCCCCCGGTGCTAGTTGGATCTCTAGCATGAGTTCTTCTTGGAATTATACACTCATTTCAATGAAGGTATTTTGAGACGAGGGATTAAAGAGATTGTATCCATTTTCATATTTATCATGTCCAACCATAATTCATTCCTTTATTTGTGTATCTAAGTCCTTTCTCTTCTCTGAAGGAATCCTATCCCAAGCCCTTGAGCCAAAAATCCTGAAATAAGAAATATTTGGCTTATGCCCAAACCAAGATTCATATGGTGTTTTTCAATCTACTGATTTGTGAGGAGATATGTTTTGGATGTATGCAGCACAATTTATGGATTCATCCCATATATTAGGATTCAAATCCTTGGATTCAATCATACAGGTTTCCATCCCCTTGAGAGCCCTGTTCTGGCGCTCCGCCACACCATTTTTATGTGGTGTGTAGGGGACCGAATGTTGCATTTGGATGCCACATTCTTCACAGAGTTCCTGCAAACTCTTGTTCACATACTCCTTGCTATTATCAGTCCTAAGTAATTTGATATTATCCCCACTCTGATTATCAACTAGGGATTTCCAAACCTTGAGTGTCTCAAATACTTTCAGATTTGATTTTGAGAAAGAAAACCAAACAAAACCTTGAGAAATCATTTATGAAGGTCAACACATACCTTGATCCTCCATATGAGGGTGTAGGAAGAGGCCCAATAAGATATGAATGCAGCAATAAAATAACTTGAGTGTCTCTCCTTTCTTTCCCTTTCTCATAGATACGCTCTGGATGCTTTCCCACCACACAACCAATGCATGGGGCATTTGAGATATTTATAGAAGGAATCCCTTCCACAATGCCTGGAGATATCTTTAGTTTATATGGTCGAACCTCTCATGCAACGGCTTGCTTGCCTCATTGGAATGAGTTAAGAGTGCATTCCCTATGGAGTAGGGAAGGAAATGGGAGAATTTGTACATCCTAGCTTGATGATCAACAAACCCCAATACCACCACCTTGTTGGTAGATATTTGAGCTATATCCACTATGTCTGGAGTAAATGTTACTCTCTTGGATTCACTGGTGTGTGTCATTTGATACACTTAGATTAGGTTCTCTTCCAAGTCTGGTACAAATAGAACATTGTTGAAATACCCATATTCTAGATTGATCCTGCAAATCCCCTTGGCTTGGATCTCTGAGTCATCACCCATACGAATAGTTGGTACACTATTTGAATACATGGATGTGAAGAAATATTTGACAGAGTCCATGTTCCTTGAAGCTCTCGAATCAATAATGAATAATGAAGAATATGAAGAACCAAAAACCAATGCACAACACCTCTCTTTGTTGTCTGAGCTTGAACCTCAATCCTTCTTCCTTGAGCCCTCTGGGACTGAGATGTTTTTCTTCTCCAACAGCTACACCATCATGTATATGGTATTATTCATACATGGACTCTTTGTATTCAACCCTTTGTGAGAATAGGTGCATTTGGTATTCTCTTTATTCTTCTTGTCCTTTTCCTTGCAATGATTTGAACCCCCATCTTGAAATTTAGGTCTATCTTGCTTCTTCTTTCCTTGCTGCCTCGAATCCTTAGCTTTATTCTTGCATTTATATGGATTCAAAACCCTTGTAGCAAGAGATTGGTCTTTACAGGATTTGATGTTACCAATCTGCACTAGCTTGTCTTTCTCTTGGGTCAGAGACTCCATGAAATCAACCAATGTAAGAATTGGCCAGCTTCAAACTGTGAGTTTGCTAGAGTGAATTGTTCTTACAAACCCAGAGTAATTTGGCCCTAGCTTCTAAATTATGGAAAATATGATCCTCTCTTCCTTCTTTTCTATGCCACGTTACTTGAGCTGAAGCACCAATGACTTGAATTTGGTGAATCATAATATTGGATTGTCTCAAAAAGAGATGGATTCAAGGAGATGAGCTCATTTTTGAGCTGGTGACGTCTCATCTCATTAGTATTCCTGAACAAATATTCAAGATTCATCCATGCTTCATTGGGAATGGTTATAATTTCAACATGGAAGAGTAAGTGTCTTTAAATGATGAGACAAAGCATTCCAAATGCTTCATCAAGTCTATTGAAGAACTTTGATTTATCAACTGTAGAGTTTGGTTTGACCTATGTCCCCATGGTGACCCTGTACAATCCTTTCGACCTCATCTGAATCACCATTTTGGCCTTCCACTTGAAATAGTTGATAGGTGTCGACAAAACATGGGTCTACTCCATTTTTGCTTATACTCTTGGTGACAAATTGTTGAATGTACCTACAATGAAAACACCCAAATCTATATGGAAAATCTCTCTAAAAACAACTCAAACACTATGGATTTGATTTGCAACTACAAATATCTCTGATACCACGTGAGAATTGATTCATATATGGATATAGGAGCCAAAGAAATTCTCATAATTCATTATGGTTTACAAAACATGCACATAATAGCTGAAAGACTAAAAAATGCATACACACATGAGGTCAACAACATATATTATTATGAATTTACAACATGTAACTATGTCTGGAACAAGTATATAGTACAATAGGGAAAAATCATGAGGCCTTGGAGGCCATCTAGATGCATACAAGTGTCAGCTCAAGATTTGACCCTCAAACTCCTTTAGGTGGACCAATGAGACTCCTAATCATCCCAAATGGTCACGAATTCATGTGTGAATGTGGGAAAGGAATGATGGAAAATAAAATAGAGGTATGCAAGGTGTGGGTGAGAACATGGGTGAGTGTGAGTGGCTATAGGAGAGCAATAAATTTACAAGGAAGGAAAAAAAACCACCAAAACCAAGCACTAGTGCCTCAAGTCAGACCAAATCCATGAAATTGGGGAAGGGGAGTGCATGTTGGTTTACTATAATCAATGTAGGAATCTGGGTTGTCAGAATGATCAAACTTGAGAACCTCAACTATGCAAAATGATCAACCCCTCAACTATCGATTAATGTCAATTTTCGTAAGTCTAAACCATGGAAAAAATTCCATGAAAGCAAATTAATGTGCCTAAGGTCTAATACTATGGTACTAAGGTGGATTATTGCTCTAACATAAAATATAGTTCACATATGGGTGGGGGGAATCTAGCCAATATAGTAGATGGTAGGGATTTGATGCAAATACAATGTCATCATTAATAATGGGGTCATCATAAGTAGATTGAATGGTATAGTATATTTCTTTATACAAACTCAAAGGTATCAAATAAAAAATTGATTTCACTTTTATCAATTTATGATAACTTGTTGAGAACATATTGGAATATGCAACCTGTGAAGGAGGGGGAGGTTTTTTCAATGGAAATACTCTCATAAGTGAAGAATATTTAAGGAGGCCAACTCCAATGTTCTGATTTTGTGGACTTGAAGACACTAAAAGAGGAACATTATTGGTAGAGTTAGAATTCATATATGAGAACAAAAATCTAGTTGATCGATGGTGACAATATTCCCTTGGAATGTAAATTGGACCATATAAAAAATAGATGATGCAACCACCTACATCGCATAGAACAAATTTCTACTAGGAGGATATTGTAATCTAGGGGTGTATCCACAACTTCGATGTGAATACACATTGATTTTACACCCAATTATATCAACAAGGATGAAAATAATCTGTAGGGATAGAAAACACTACCACCAAATGACTTCAATGTCATAGGTGATCAGTTAATTTCTGGAGATCCAATGGCTTGCTAACAAGATAGAGACATGAGTGAAATTTAGGAACCTTCATCCAAAATGGTACGATGGACCTTTTTTCGAATGACTTTCATAGATAAATGGAAAGCAAGTTTGTGAGAAAGTCTCAACTAAAAGTCCTCTTATTTAAATGTCATGGCATTGCTATTTTTCAGATACATAACTCCAATAAAAGACAATAGGTTTTTCCTTTATGTAGGACACATTTGGAGTACCTCAAGAGTGGACATAGCAGATGGTGCTTGATCCAAATATTCAACGACAATATAGTATTGGGAAACATGTGCACCAGGATTGAATACTGATTTATGAATGGTACTCTTAGGTGGTTGTAGGACTATGTCAATAACACCTTTTTCAATTTGAAGACCATTGGTTGGAGGAGGAACATAAGTGGAATTTTTATCCATTGAAATTCTATCACTCTTTTTCTCTGGAGGGTGGTCATAGCTTTGTGATTTGGTTGTAATGCGAATCGATTCATTGGACATCATGTTAAATTTTCCTATGGAATATGAGGAAGGCCCATGTAAGGATTGCTGGTAAATCAATTTTTGTTGGGTAGGGAAAGGATCGGTTAAAAATTTTGGAGTGGAAGTGTTGTTCAAAAACTTATTAACTTCCTCACGATGAGGAAATTCTTTTGTGAAATGATCTCCTCCACATATTAGGAAAGGAAACTTAGCCTTTCTATTTGTTTTAAATTTGATATCTATAGCTTGTGTTTTGTTATCCTATTGTTGATTCATGATTTTACTAGATATTTTTTTACCCTTTTTCCTTGTTCATAATGATTATGAGTATTTCATTGAATTCACTCCAGTGGAAACAGCAAGAGTAGAAGTAGTCTTGGGATTGGAAGTAGTCTTATTAGATGGATAAGTTGTTTGGTTTTTATTTTTCATGGTTCTAGCCACAGACTGTGCTTATAAATAACCTAGTATTCCATTGGTAGGTGGTTCCATCAAAGGTCATGAAGGGTCTAAAATAGGATGAAGAGCATTCAAAATTAAATCGTACAAATTGCTCAACTAGGAATAAACCAAGTCTAGGTACTGAGAAAGGATAATATATTTCTCTTCAATAACAACAAATCCCATGGAAACATATCTATAAATGGGTGGGAGTACTGACTTAGTAAACCAATCAACCAATAATTGATTAGGAATGGAAGCTTTAATCAACCTACATCACCGTCTGCACTCATGTATATGATCAAATATATGGGTATAAGTAGTCTAGAAAAGTGAAGTAAAAAAATCAATACATGTTTCATACCTAATTGGTAATTGGAAATGTGTCAAAAATAACATGGCTAGATTGCTAAAATCACAAAAGGAATGTTGAGGTAATTCTATGTACCATTTTGCGGCAAATTCAGTGAGATTCCTCTGAAAAAGTCTCAAATGGATAGAATTGTATGTGAGAGAGTTGGAGGAACAACACAACTTGTTAGAATAATCAACCCATATTTTACCCACTTAGACATTAATTCATTTATTTTTGTCTTATTTGCCTAGTTCATGTGTCCCACCTTGCGCAAGTTGCTATTTGCCTATCCATAGAGGTCAAACTTGCCACATTTGACTCATGTAGCACATGGGAGAGCTAAAGGAATCAATTCTACTTTATTCCTAACCTCCTAGGCACCCTTCTGCTTTTTCTGCTTTATTGCCTTCTTTTTCAGTGTTTTAAGGCAAAAGGAAAAGCTAGACTAGGTGAGGTTGACTTGTTTTTTGTCCTACACATCATCCTCTCTTTTCTCCATGAAAAAGCATGTATGAGCTGCAATTCCACCACTCTTTAGCTTTCCTATTCCTTTTTTCCAATTCATAAGCTCCATGACAGATTTGGGATTAGATTTTTACACCTATGGGGGATTTGCTTATTTTTGGTAAGCCTGCTTTATGCTAGATTTGGATGCCTCCTCATGCATTAAATTTCTTGATGTATTCTATTTATTCAGCAACCTATGTTATTACAGGGTTTTCTATTGTACACTCAGTTAATACAATTTAGTGTTACAGCTCCATATTCAGTCTCTCTTGTTAACAATTTTGCATGATCAATTGATAATTGTTGTGAGTAAAATTAATATATTGCTGGCCTTAATTTCCACATGGTATCAGAGCCATTGTAGGTTGTTTCTCTCCTTCAAAAATTGTTTTGCAGGTTCGACATCAAAGACTGGGAGCCTTCTACTGACAGTCGGGACAGATTTTCTAGAGCTATGGATCAATCACAGAAAACTATCTTCACTCCTTTCAATTTCTTTGAATGGAAAGCAGAGATGGAGATACTGTTGAGAGAAAAAGGCCTCTACAGGATGAATATGGCAATAGAAGCAGATCCCAATGTAGCTGCAGAGAAGATAAAATGGCACAACAGGAGGGATGAGGCTTATGGCCTCCTGTGCCTGAGTATTTCGAGAGACCTCCCTTTCCATATCGATGGATTGACATCACCGAATGAAGTATGGGAGAATATTTCTGATATTTTTGGAAAGACAGATGAGATGAGGGGACATCAAATCGAGAATGAGCTAATTTCTCTGAGTCCAACAAGCTTTGAATCCCTGCATCTATATTTCTCCAAGTTCAAAGCACTAGTTTTGCAGCTGAAACAGTGTGGTATTGAAAATAAATATGATCAGCTCGTATTGGCCATACTCTCGAAGCTGGGCCCTAATTATTCAGTGTTTGTTTCGACCTTCTATGCCACAAAACTGACAGCTCGAGCCTGGAAGATGCCTAGCCTTGCATATTTCATGGAATCTCTTACACAAGAACAGGACAAGCTGGTGATGATGGGCACCATCAAACCATCCAAAGATCAAGCTTTGATTGCTAGAGATTCAAGGGTGGATTCAAAAATAAAAAAGAAAGCTAAAAAGCCACCTGAGCAAAGGAGAGACAAGAAACAGTCTCCGGAGGATCAACAAGGTCCCAAGAAGAATAACCAGAAGAAGAAGAACAAAGGTGAAATGAACAAGTGCGCATACTGCAATAAGGGCAATCACACTGAAAGCTCTTGTATGAAAAAGTAGATAGACATGCTGACCAATCTCTTGGAGAAGAATTGCATCTCCCTTCCAGAAAGCTCAAAGAAGAGAGAAGGAGGATCAAGTTCTGATGACAGAGAGAGAGTTCATGCTCTAGTTGCTGGCACATCAATCTCACCCAGTTTTATCATAGATTCTGGAGCTTCAAGACACATGGTTTTGACTAAGGAGGCCTTCTCCTCACTGGATATGTCGAAAGGACCATCTATTGTACTGGGAGATGACTCTCTCACTGAAAGTAAAGGCAAAGGAAGGATACATTTTGATCATGGTAAGTTCAACAATGTGCTATATGTGCCTGGTCTCACTTCCAACCTCTTGTCAGTGTACCAGATGACCCACACTGGATCTCCTAAGAAGGTCATATTCTCCCCCAATGAAGTTGAGATCACAGAGATTTCAATTGGTAGAGTCATTGCAAAAGGAGTTGCGAATCATGCTCAAAAGGTATACATGTTCTCACACTTCCTACCTTACTCAAACCCCTCTGCTCTTCTCATTCATGCTAATGAAGCCAGCAAGCTGTGGCATGAAATATTTGGCCATCTAAATTACAAGTATCTGTCTAATATTAGTGAAAAAGAAATGTTCATAGGGTTTCCCAAGATAAAATTTCCAAAGGAGTCCGCCAAGGCTGTATCCTAGGAAAACACCCAGAGCACAAATTTGAGAGAGCTAGTCATGAGAGAACCTTTGCACCCCTCGAGTTGATCCATAGTGATGTTTTTGGTCCATTCCCTCATATTTCCATGAGTCAGGCCAAGTATGCATTAAATTTCATTGATGACTTTTCCAGGTATTGCTGCGTTCACTTCCTGAAACACAAGTCTGAAGTTTTTGGCCTACTCAAAGTCTTGAAGGATTTGGTTGAAAACCAGTCTGGAAGGAAACTCAAGGCCCTCAGATATGACAATGGTGGTGAGTATGTCAAGTATGAGTTTATTAACTATTGTGCATATGCAGGTATTCATATGCAGCATTCTATCCCTTACACACCATAGCAAAATGGTGTTGCTGAGAGGAAGAACAGATCACTGAAGGAGATGGCAACATGCATGATGGAGGCCGAAAATTTGCCACGAAAGTACTGGGCCGAAGCTATCAACTATGCAGCCTATATTCAGAATAGGGTGCCTCACAAACAGCTTGATGGTATGACTCCCTTCTAAGCATGGAGTGGGCACAAGCCAGATGTGACCCATTTCAGGATTTTTGGCTCAAAGGCATGGGCTAGAATCCCGACAGAGAAGAGGAAGGCTTTGCAGCCCCAAATCCAAGAGTGTATTTTTGTTGGATACTCTGAATATTCAAAAGGGTACAAGTTGATAAATTTTAGCACAAACAAAGCCTTCATTGAAAGGTGTGTTTAGTTTAAAGAAGAACCCCTTGCAGAAGTGGAAGTTGGTGAAGCCTCTTCACCACCTGAACCTCAAGAAGCAAGTAAAGAGTTTGTTGAACATGCTGATTCTGATTTGTCTAATGGAGATGAGTTTATTGCAGAACCTAACAGCCCCACAAGGCCAAAAATGGGCAGCCAAGACACTACATGTAGCAGGTGAGCTAGCTGGGGATCCCAATGACCCAAGGAGGACTAGCTCTCAATTTGAGAGTGGTCTGTGCATGAAGGATCCTATGTTTGCTGAAAAATTATATTTGATGGTGGAGTCTGATTCTCAAACATATGAAGAAGCATCAGGAGATCCAAGATGGCAAACAGCCATGAAGGAGGAGTTCATCTCACTCCAGAAGAGCAACACATGTGAGCTAGTGGATCTTCCCCCATGGAGAAAACTAGTACAGTGTAAGTGGGTCTATAAGACCAAATTTTCTGTTGATGGTTCACCACTGAAGTACAAGGCCATATTGGTAGCCAATGGCTACTCATAGGTTCATGGCATAGATTACAATGAGACCTTTTCCCCAGTGGCAAAAATGGACTCCATCAGGCTAGCTCTAGCCATTGCAGCCTCAAGGCAATGGGAGGTACATCACATGGATGTAAAGTGTGCCTTCCTGAATGGAGAGCTCACTGAGGAGATATATATGCAGCAGCCTCAAGGTTTTTCTACTAACCCTTCTCTTGTGTGCAGGTTGAGAAAGTCATTGTATAGGCTAAAGCAAGCCCCCAGGGCTTGGTATGCCAAGATTGATAGCTTCTTGCTATCACTGAATTTTGTTCAGTGCAAATCAGATCCAAATGTCTATTTGAAGTTAGTTAATGGTTCATTAATTATCATTGTGTTATATTTTGATTACCTCCTCATTACAGGAAGCTCACAGGCTGAGATTGCTTCCTTAAAAGGAGCTATGAACCAAGCCTTCTCCATGATAGATTTGGGGCTCTTAAGTCAATTTTTGGGGCTTGATATCTCTCAAACAAAAGATGGAATCAAGGTGCACTAGTCCAAATATGCCTTGGACTTGCTGAAAAAATTCAAAATGAAGGATTGTAAAGAAAGCAAAACTCCTTTCCTTTCAGGAGTGAAGCTGGAAGAAGCTGATTCTTCACCGATGGTAAACAATACACTGTATAGGCAATTGATTGGATGTTTGCTGTATTTGACACATAGTCAACCTGATCTTTGCTATGCAGTAAGTGTGGCTTCTAGATTCATGGATCAGCCTCAAGAGATCCATTGGAAAGCATCCAAAAGGATCCTTAACTTTGTTCAAGGAACAAGGACACATGGGATCTTTTATAAAGCAAAATCTGATCTTGAGTTGATTGGATTTACTGACAGTGATTGGGCAGGTGATAGCATATACAAAAAGTCCACTTCAGGATATGTGTTCATGCTTGTAGAAGGGCCAATCAGCTGTTCAAGCAAGAAACAGAGTGCCATTGCACTCTCATCTACAGAAGCAGAGTACAGAGGAGTTGTTAATGCAACAACTCAATGTTTATGGTTGCGGGGTTTACTTGGAGAGTGTGGCTTTGAACCTGAGTACTCAACTACCATATACTGTGATAACCAGAGTACCATTTGAATCTGCAAGGATCTAGTTCAGAAGTAGAGAACCAGACACATTGAGATCCATATGCACTACATCAGAGAACTTGTGCATGATGGCACCATTCACCTACTCTTCTATTCATCTTCAGAACAAGTAGCTGACATCTTAACCAAAGCATTTTGTGAGAATACCTTCAGTAATATCAAATCACTGCTAGGGATTACTGATCATGCTATGAAAGCATGAGTCAAGACAAGATTCTACAATTTTGTTTTACAGTCCATGTTTAAGGGAGGATTTTCCCAAGTTGGTTTTGCCTCTTTCCTTGTTTAAATGGATTTGCAGTATGTAAAGGGTGACTAAGCCTTGTTGCTAGGCCCTATAATTTTCTGATATATTACTCATAAGTCAGGCTTAAAGGGGGGTGTTAAAATAATCAACCCATAGTTTACCCACTTAGACATTAATTCATTTATTTTTGTCTTATTTGCCTAGTTCATGTGTCCCACCTTGTGCAAGTTGCTATTTGCCTATCCATAGAGGTCAAACTTGCGACATTTGACTCATGTAGTGCATGGGAGAGCTAAAGGAATCAATTCTTCTTTATTCCTAGCCTCCTAGGCGCCCTTCTACTTTTTCTGCTTTATTGCCTGCTTTTTCAGTGTTTTAAGGCAAAAGGAAAAGCTAGACTAGGTGAGGTTGACTTGTTTTTTGTCCTACACATCCTCCTCTCTTTTCTCCATGAAAAAGCATGTATGAGCTTCCATTCCACCACTCTTTAGGTTTCCTATGCATTTTTTCCAATTCGTGCGCTCCATTACATATTTGGGATCAACGTTTTACACCTATGGGGGATTTGCTTATTTTTGGTAAGCCTGCTTTATACTAGATTTGGATGCCTCCTCATGAATTCAATTTCTTGATGTATTCTATTTATTCAGCAACCTATCATATTACAGGGTTGGATATTGTACACTCAGTTAATACAATTTAGTGTTACGGCTCCATATTCAGTCTCTCTTGTTAGCAATTTTGCATGATCAATTGATAATTGTTGTGACTAAAATTAATCTATTGCTGGCCTTAATTTCCACACAAATAATAAGTCATCAATATGTTCTTTTGATATTCACATTATTTACCATCAAATTTTGGTATTCCCAAAGGAAACTTAACAAGAATCTATTGCCAATAAGGTTCATGTTGTATGGGGTCTTTAGTCAAATGTGAGAAGTCTGGCATATCGAGCATAGCCATAAATGGAAATGGTTAGTTTGACTATGGATACTGGTAGTATTGATATGGCATATGTATACCGGTAGGACCATAAGATTATTGATAAAAAAGTGATCATGGTACTCCCATAAAGGGTTTATTCTATGGAGGTTGGCTTGTAGGTGATCCTTCTAGTGTTCCTCCAGGTGGTCCTCCTAATGATCCTCGAGGTGGTCCTACTGGTGACCCTCCTGGTGTTCCTACTGGTGGGCCTCCTAGTGGTCCTACTAGTGGGCCTCCAGGCGGTCCTCCTAGTGATCCTATAGGTGGTCCTCTTGGTGGTCCGCTCGATGGTCCCACAAATGGTTTACCAAGTGGTCTTCTTGGTGTTCCTCTAGGCATGGGGACATTCTTCAAGTTGGATTCACCCCCATGAAGCATTCATTTTTTAAGGGAGGGTGTCCCAAGATAAATGTTTCCTGAGATAATTAGTTGGTAAGTTTGATTAGACATTGTAGGTTGATTCCCTAAATAATCATAATCGCATGTGATTTGATTAGATGTAGGTGGTACCCATGACGATTGGCCTGCGACTCGAGGAGGGATAAAAAAACCTATAATTGTGTAATTTCTACTAACTATAGGTTGTACCAAATAGACATTATTCCCAATGTTTGGAAACTATCGTCCAGTTGTGGAAGTAACCTAGGCTAGGGATTGCATCGCTGTCGTCAGATTTGTAGGAGAGTTAAAACTAGTTGTGATATTTTGAAGTGGTAGTGTAGGGATAGAGGGTTGACCTGGATCATAAGAGACCACATTTTGTACTGGTATTCCTGAAGCAGTAACAACATAAGACCAAGTAGGGGTATGGTATTTAGGACTTGATAATTTTGAAGTAGAAGCTAGAGAAGATAATATATGTCATCTCACATTCTCCCCCAACATACGTAGGAAATAAATAGTATTATGAACTAATTCAAAAAATTTATCGTTTGAAAGAAACATTGTGCACTCTGGAGGTTCGGGTGTGATATATGGCATAGTGGAATTAATACCATATTCATAAATAGTTTGACCTAAGGAAGTATCCAAAAATGGGGAATTAGAAAAAATTATGAATCTACAAGATCATATGGAGGTTGATAAGACACCTAATCATGTTCCCTAGAATACCCTTCAAGTGGAAAATGAAAATTCGAGACATGCAAAGAAGGTTGTTGAACCACTACTTGAATGAGGGTAGATGGATTTTCAAAAGAAGAATAATATTCTCTAAATTCAGTGCCTTCTCTACTATTTTTTCTAATCTAATTAGCTTGATTAATATATTCATCTGAAAGAATAACAAGTACATCAAGATACACAAGATAGAGGAGATACATAAGACACAAACATTTTCACCTGGGAAACCATAAAGGAGAAAACCCAACAAACCCCCTCAGAATAGTTTTGTCACAAATACTGTATCACAAGATGATCAAACCTAATAAGATTAAGTCTTATACAACTATATATATCTCCTCCTTGTATCTCTCTCTCTCTCCCCATGTAAAATTGAGTGAGCGAGTGTTGCACCTAAAATATACAAAGATTCCTCAAATACCTCAAAAAACCAAACCATTAATTCTTTTGGACATTTTTTCCCACTCTTAAATTGACTGCTGCACCTTTCTTTCTATGACAGTGTGCTAGAGAGGGCTGACACACCTTTTTCTCTGACAATAAGCACCGATGACACCTATACCTTATTTGCAAAGTGCGCTGGCGCACATACCCTCATTGGAAGGAGCTCTAGAAGGATTTATTTCATGTCCCAAATTTTTCATTGGGTCACAATGGAATAAGCACATTTTCCATATTCATGAGAGTTTGTGAAATTGATGCTAAGGGTCAAATAATTGCCAAGGAAGAAAATTACTAGTTTCCTAGGTTGGGGGTGGAATCTATGGGATTTGGAATAAAGGGGGAAATAAATGATGTTTTAACATTAGAATGGAATAAATAAATAATAAAGGAGCTACAAAAATAAATACATTGGAAAATAAAAGTGGCAATTAGTCATGAAGACACATGGAGGATGTGGGACCCACACAAGCTAGGTTTTCTATGCCACATGGCATCCTCCTCTTGACATTTCGAATCCATAAGAAACCCAAGGGTATTTGGATGAGTTGGAATGTAAATATACTTGTAATGAATCAATTAATGTCTAATTATAGTGGAAGAGTAACTCCCATGGAAGAGGAAGAGGCATTTTGGAGCTAGTGAGACACTTGGACTAGATTCCCTAGCTCTATGACAACAATGATGAAGATTCTATGACCCCTATGACACAAATAAGATATGAATTCTAAAATCTGACATATATGACATGTCATTTCTAAATATAGCATCCAATAGGACACTCATGTAATTTGGGTAAGCGCAATAGGTTCCTACTCAAATTGGGGGAAGATGGAAGGCTAGGAAAAGGAGGACACATGGAAAATATTAAGCACACACCCAAATTCGAATTGGATTGAGTTTTTGGATGGATTGGTAACCTTAGAAGGATAAGTATGTTTATAAAATATAGGAATAAACCAAGATAATTTCTTCTATTCATTTGAGAAATTTCCATTTGTGAATTGTGAGAGCTAGTGGATGACTAGTTTTCTTGCCTTAGCCAATTTCGAGGATGAAAGATTCCCATCCAAGTTGGTGTTTGGAGAGGCCACTTAGGTATTTCATGGATATTTAATGGATTTTTATTTTCAGGTGTAAGCTACATGGAAGTTCATGGTTTCTTCTATTGCATCACTTTCTCTCAACCATTTCCAGTTTTTTTATTGCATATTCTTGCTCATGGAGGGATTGCACTTTGGGTGAGCTATTGATCTCTTTGGGGAATATTATAATTCCCCATTATTTTATGTTCTGATTTAAATTCTCTGTATTTAAAGTTAAGAATAATCTCAATTCAAAATACTAAAATATTTCATGTAAAGATGTTAATCAATGAAGAAATGGTGTCATTTCCCCACTATCTTGTTGTGAACCAATTTGATGTTCATGGATTCGAATGGATAAGTAAAATAATTATGGTTTATGTATGAATGGAATTTTATTTATTTATTTAAATTTAAGAATAATCTCAGGTCGAAATACCAAAAATATTTTATGTATTAATGTTAAACAATGAAGAAACAATGCCATTTCCCCACTATCTTGTTGTGAACGAATATAATGTTGATAGATTCGAATGGATAAGTAAAATAATGATGTTTTATGGATGAGTGGACTGTTATTGATGGATTATATGAGTTTAGTGTTCATAACATAAGCATTTGGAGTTATTTTGTTGAGTTTCATAGAATTTGGAGAAGTTTTCCTATCATTTCCCTCAAGGTTGAAACTAGTCTTTTTGCATATGATTTAAGGGAGTTATAGCAGACATTAAAAGTTGAATGGTGATGCATATGAGTTAATATTGATTTCATTTACATGTCCCCTTCTTCCATTCATAAATTTGAATTTTATTGAGTCCATTTGGGAAGCCATTTCCATTATTCATTGTGGGGGAATTAGAACCCCAAATTACTAGCCACAACTCCTACTTCGACCAGAGTATTAAAGAAGTATGAAGAAGCCTTTGAAGGGTCATAAATATTCCATGAAAATAATATTAAAAACTTAATATCATTCATATACCTTTTGTAAATATTTCGGAGCATTTGGACCAATTTGGAGACCTACACATCAAAACTAGTCAAAGGTCGAAATTGGGAAAAAACTTGAAAAAATGGTCATTGTAATAAAAATTCAAAAAAGGGACATTACAATTTAAAAGGAGAAAAGATACGTTTTGAGAATATTCCAAGTGAAATCTCTCGTGGAGGATGATCTTATCTATTAGGGAGATCTAACACTCAACCTCCTATCCCATGGGGATCATTCCCTTTCCTCTTCCTAAAATATCTCATCTCATATGAGCCTCCTTTGTCCTATAAAAGAAGGATTCATGGAATATCTGAGGAGAGACCAAGGAGAGAATCCTTATGTTGTTGGATTGAATTCTTGTATTGAGGCAAATTTGAGTGAGTGTTGTGATCAAAGAGCTTTGTGTGAGTGGATAGTTGTCTGAGTGTGTCAAATAACTTGTGGAGACAAAGCTATTGACATCAAGGATTTGGTTGTAGCTTTCTCTTTTCATTTGATTAATACAAAAGTGTTTCCCTTTTCCATATATGATTTGTGTGAATATGAGTCATTTATTATTAAATTCCTTGATCACTAATATATATATTTTTATCTATATTGTTACTCTTATACCTTGTCTTGTTTCTAATGCTTCTTTACAGGTACTATAGATCGCATGAAGGACAGTGAAAAAAAGACTAGAGCTTTCAGACATGAGGTAAAAGAGTTAATTCAATCAAGTAGATCAGTTGTCTAGGGAAAGGATATGCTGTTGTGAATTTTTGTTCTACATTTTCACCATATAGGCTAGAGGAACAAGTAGTGTCCACACTAGTTGCAGGATTCCTACAAACAAAATTGATGACCACTAAGATTCCTAGGATAGATCAGATAAGATATGGAGTAGATCCAGTTAGATCTAAGATTTTTGGTACCACTCTTGATTATAAACTTATGATTCTTTTGTTTAACTCATCTGAGTTGTTAAGGTGAGTGATACACCTTACCATGTTTTCAATTGCCTCTTTTGAAGTGTGCTTTACTTTCTTATCATTCCAGCTTAGTCCATCATTGGTTTCTTTGAAAGGTGACTAGCCTTTTACATCTCTGGATCTACCAATGCACCTGGTTATACTTAACAGAGCACCGACCCTACTCTGGCGCCTACTGTAATTTTATAAGAAGCATTGCTGGCACTCTTTTGTTGACTACATAGTGTGTCAATGGAGCCTACACCCAATGTACATAGTGCATAGACATCTTACTAGCACTCTGGTGCAGCCTTACAGAGTGTGCTAAGGTAGGCCAATCACTATTTTAAAGCTTGTACTTTGGTATTTCTTGTTTCTCTTAGTTTTTTGTTCAATTTTATTATTGTCTTATTAATGATTCTGATAGTTTGCTATCCTGATCTCTCTTCTTGAGTTCAGATCTAGAATTTTTCATCAACAAGGAATTTGTACTTGAAGAAATTATGTGTGAATTATAGTTTTGGATGCATGGTTTTCTTGGTTCATTATCTGAAAGTGATTGTAGGTTTATGAGTGTTAGGATTATTAATCCTCCCTTGTCCAATTTGGTCATATGTCTAAATTGGGAGTCATGTCTAAATCAGGAGTCCATACAGTCTATTTATAGTCATTAGCACCATTGGGTAAACTTGACCTAATTGGGGCACATGTTTCAGTTACTAAAGTGTGGGGAACACTAATTGAGGCTCACTTCCACTTGCTGCACTTGATTGCATAAGTTTAGGAGACTCCTAGATCAATCCCTACAATTTAGGAAGCCACTGGGAGTGCCGAAACCAACCAAGGTCAGTTCACTTCAGTTAATGACTAGTCAAGCTAAGTTAGGAGTCAGTTACATTCAGTTCAAGTCCTCCACATTCAGTTAGCGCTAGGTTTACTTGACTTCACACATGTGGGGCGAATTTCTCACCTACCACAGTCAGTTAACCATTAGTCAACACTAAATTAACACTTGAGTTGTGTTTTAGAGCTCCAATGAACTCTGGTTATGGTTTAGACAAGGATAGTTAACTACTGGGTCCTCCAATAGTGATTTAGACAAGGTCTTGGTTACCTACAGTCAAGTAGAGTCTACTCAATTTGAACTTCCTCATGTGGATTCGAATTGCTTGTGGCTATTAAAGCCATTGTACTTCATTGTAATTATCTATCTAGTTACTCTTTGATTAATGAAAAGCATTCACAGCTGCAAGCCAATTTTTGCACTGTTTCATTATTCAATAACTGAGTAACTTGTGAGATATTCTTTGTGAGTTGTGTATTTGTATACAGATCTATATGCTCAAATTTACATGGTATCAGAGCCTCGGTGGACAAGGAACTTCTCCTCCTCAGATCTCCTACTGGATCATTTTTTTTGTTTTGCAGGTACAACTTTGAAATGATTTCATCTTTGATGAGACAAGGTCTCTGTCAGGTGTCTATTGGACTCGGTAAAGAGTGTTTTAGTAAGATTAACTGAATGAATAAAAGTTATGGAGCTTTTGGAACAATAGCAACTGTTCTTTCTCCTAGGTTGTGCTACCTCATTAGATCTATTGAAGACCCGAAGGAACTCTGGACAAGATTGGACAGAAACTCTGGAATGATTTATGAAGATCATAATAGTACTTTGGAGATAACATCCAGCACCATAAGCATCCTTTATCTAAAAATATTGGCCTCCACTCTCTCTGATGAACTTGTTCAAGATAAAGAACTAGCATAAGCTTCTACACAGTCAATTCGAATTGATGACAGTTTCCATGTGGTGAATCCTTCTCCTGATGCTCTAGAAGTTCATGAGATCTCTGATATCTCATCTTATCATATTTATGAAACAGAAGAAGACATTTGAATATCTGATATTGAAGAAAAATTCTGCTGCACTTCCATGCAAACATTCACTGGTGATTTTCCTTTAAATTCTGTGCAAAATTTACTAGTAATTGCTTCCGAAAGTGAAGAGAAATTTGATTTTTCTCCCTCTAATGTTGCTGCTGGTGTGCAAATATGTGATACCTTGTATATTTTGGAAGAAATATCAGATTACCAGAGTGATCGATTTGCTCCCCATGATCTATTTTTTCCAGCAAACTCCTGCAGGATTGCATGCACCAAAATTCAGAATTTTGAAGAAGAAGAAAGCTGTGCATCGACCGTCACGGTTAACCATTTATTTGAATCTGATATTAACCTTATTGGATCTGATATGATCTTATTTATATCTGATATGATATTTCTTGGTTTAATATATCAAATTCATAATCTTTTAGTACTTCTTGTAGCTGTTCTCATCAACGGTGTGAAGAAACAAGTACCGCAAGTCTCCTACAAAACTGCTGCTGGGGATTTGATTCCATTTCACAGTTTTGGATCTGTTTTGAACCTATTTAGATCTGATTTACTTTCTTATCTGATACTATTTGGTTCATATTTTAAAATAAAAAATCCTTTAGTCATGCTTGTAGCTTCTCTCACCAGTTCCGGTGTGAAAAATCAAGTACCGCACTTTCTCTTCAAAACTGTTGATGGGGATTTGGTGTTAGTTTCCTCATATGAGGTTGATGATATTTTATTATGTGATTCATTATCTATTTTAGAAGCTATATCAGAATATGGACCTCCAGCATTCACTCTCAACAGTCCCAGTGCTTCTCTACCATTGATCACATGCTCATCTTCTCACAGAACTAGTAAAGAGGAAGATTTTCTGCATCCGCCTAGACACCTGCTCCTAACAATTGGGGCTGTTATTACCACTCATGGTTTGCTGTTCATGGATGAAAAATATCAGTTTATTGATTGTTCCTCACATTCTCTGAATTCTCAAGAACATTTTCTCACTTTTCAGTTAACTTCAGTTGCTCTACATGGGTCTAGTCTTCATCCAGCAGCTGTCTATATTTCTGATTTAGTTGAGCATATCATTCTTCTTCCAAAGAGGAAGATTCCTCCAGACATAATGATGGAGAGGTTCACATGCTAGGCCCCAGGATACCTGTGCACAGAAGAACTAGATTGATCCTGATTCTACCTGCTTAATTAGAAGGGGGGTTTTTTTCCCATGTGGTTTTTCCCCAGCACCTTGTTTTTTAGCAGTTATCTTACTTTACTTGATGTAATGGGTGACCTATGGTCTTAGTTACCAGGGCCCATAGATTGTCCAAGTTAGAATTCAGGGGGGGTGTTAGGATTATTAATCCTCCCTTGTCCAATTTGGTCATATGTCTAAATTGGGAGTCATGTCTAAATCGAGAGTCCATCCAGTCTATTTATAGTCATTAGCACCATTGGGTAAACTTGACCTGATTGGGGCACATGTTTCAGTTACTAAAGTGTGGGGAACACTAATTGAGGCTCACTTCCACTTGCTTCACTTGATTGCATAAGTTTAGGAACCTCCTATATCAATCCCTACAATTTAGGAAGCCACTGGGAGTGCCGAAACCAACCAAGGTCAGTTCACTTCAGTTAATGACTAGTCAAGCTAAGTTAGGAGTCAGTTACATTCAATTCAAGTCCTCCACATTCAGTTAGCGCTAGGTTTACTTGAATTCACACATGTGGGAAGAATTTCTCACCTACCACAGTCAGTTAACCATTAGTCAACACTAAATTAACACTTGAGTTGTGTTTTAGAGCTCCAATGAACTTCGGTTATGGTTTAGACAAGGATAGTTAACTACTGGGTCCTCCAATAGTGATTTAGACAAGGTCTTGGTTACCTACAGTCAAGTAGAGTCTAATCAATTTGAACTTCCTCATGTGGATTCGAATTTATTGTGGCTATTAAAGCCATTGTACTTCATTGTAATTATCTATCTAGTTACTCTTTGATTAATGAAAAGCATTCACAGCTGCAAGCCAATTTTTGCACTGTTTCATTCTTCAATAACTGAGTAAATTGTGAGATCTTATTTGTGAGTTGTGTATTTGTATATAGATCTATATGCTCAAATTTACAATGAGAAAATAAGATTTGTATCTCCTTTACAATTATTTAAGTATAGTTGTTTAGCGCTCTTTATTTTCCGAATCATATTAAAAAACAAAAGAATATTGTTGGCTTGTTTTTTTTTATTACTCTTAGTTTGCATGAGTAGTTAGAAAAATAGTTCTTTATGAGATTTATTGAGAAAGCAAATAATTTTAGGCATTATAATATCTTCTTCCCATCTCCTTTTAGATATTTTGTTGTCTTAATGGTGAAAAATCTTATGTGTTTTAAAAATTGTTAAAGACCTTGAAGATTAAATCATTGAAAGTGACATGGCATATTTATTTTTAAGGAAGAAAAGTTCCTCCCTTGCTCTAGTTAGCATTCATTAAAGAGAAGAGTTGCATTGCATATAGATCTTAACTTTACATATTGATATAAATTCCACAAAAATTCACTAACTATCAAGATAAAATCAATGGTAGCTTAGGTTAAATTTTTTTAGTAATTTGAGTGATAGGATAGAGACATGTTCTAGTGTCTTAAAACATAGGAGTTATCATTATTTTCCTGCACTGCATCTTGGGGATCATGCGGTTCTTTCGTGTACTTCCGGTATATCAAATGACCTTTCATGTACCCTTGAGGTATATCGAAAGGTACTTCACATACATGGTGGTATATCATAAGGCCCGTTTTGAATGGTTGTGCATCAGACAATACTAATATGGATTTGAGCTCCCACGTACCTTGTGTATATCGAGAGACACCTGTAGGATACCCAAACTAGCTAAGAAAATCCTTTTGGCCATCTTTTTGGATAAGTACATCGAGAAAAGAAATCGGGGAGCTACTACACACGTGTTGTCCAAGTAGTAAGGTATTCAGGCAAGGGTATATTCCCAATATTCCTTTTCGGGTTTTACTGTTGCACCCTACGGGATATCACGAGTTGTGACAACTTGGAAATCCTAGTGAGGAAGCGGCTATCATAAGCCCATCCTATGATTTAAGTTTTCTTGTGGCCTTATCTTGTGTAGGTTTTTTTGTGTGTGATCTCTTATTTGTATAGAGATTTAGAGTAGAAAGCTTCAGCTAGTATCCTGGATGATTTACTTGCGAGACAATCTCATAGGTTGCAAGGTTTATTGCCTAAATCTCCCCCTGGAGTGGAAGGAAAAAAATTTGAAACCATGGACCAACCAACTACTGTTGATTCTCATGTAAAAGGAGTTCCAGTCATTGAATCTGTAGAAGAAATTTCCTCTTTTAAAATTCCTATTGTAGTCTAACAACCCTCTATAGAAGACAATATCTTTTGTTTCCGAATGGAAGGCCAACCTAGTGCAACAGATTGGGGGTTCAATCAACCGTCAGATGAAATGGTGGTAGTGGAATTTTGTCCAGATGCTCCCTTTTGGGAAACTTATCTAGGTCAGGCCATTTCTGAATATGGGACCACTCAACCATCCTACGTACTCCCATTAGAGAAGGTAAGTCGAATGAACAATTTTTTCAGACCAGTTCAAAAATATATCGATCATTTGTGTAACCTAGGAGAGAATATAGAGAGAAGAAGTATTTCTCATATACCCCATCATTGAGTAATAAACCTATTTGGATACCATTCCCTTTCACCATCACTTATGGCTCTTATCTCAGGGTCACTAGCTCAAAACATGGCTAGTTACGATCTATGTCAACCCTCCATTCTTGCCCCACCTACCCATAATTTTCCATCAGTTTCTACTCCCTCGATAGAAACTGGGGGGAAACCTGGGGGGAAACCTCCATCCCAAGTTGTTTTACCTACCAAGGGAACCATTTCCAGCATGGGGAAAAACCTAGCAACATGGAAACCATCAGTTAATACTCCTTTTGCAAATACCAATATAGTTATTCTCTCTTTTGGCTCGAGACAACCTTCATGGTTTCAACCCCCCATTAGTCAAATTTCTTAGGGTTATACTTACCCAGTAAATAAACCACATGAGATTCACCAAACTTATCAATCAACACCATTGGGAGCTATTTATCCCGGAATTTCTTACCATGGAAACGCTTATGTCCCATGGGGGAAATCTAATTGCTAAAATGTCCCACCACTCGGAGTGTTATCACCCAGTAATTTTCCTATGGCTGTGGTAGGAAGTTGCTAGGGTAACCATTTCAAACCAATATTTAGATAGTATTCTATCCTACATAGTCAGATAGGGCTCTCTCTTTGTCAGAGGGTCATTCACATACACATTTGGATTTAAACAAGCATCTAGAAGGATATATTTCTAATGGGAACAAATTGTTTGGAGTTTAAAGAGTGTAAGAAAAAAAAGCACCATTTGGGAAATGGATTCAAAACCTGAAACATTCAAGGACTTACAAAAAATAATGGCCAGTGATAAAATTCATAGTCTGAGGAAAATTAGGTTTTAGTATTTAGCAAAATATCTTTAAGAGATGGCAGGGGGAAATGAGAAGAATCCCAATGAGACAGGAGGAACCTATCTGTGGATGAATCTCCTAAAATACCTTTAGCAGAAGCAACATTAAAGGCTGAGAACTGAAATGGAGCATCTAACAGAGGATGAATTCCAAGACATTTACCATAAACACATAACAAACACATTATTTGATGCATGGAGCACTAAACGGAGAACAAATTCCTTGAATATAACTAGAAACACATTAGCAGAAGCCACACACACATGAAAATCAAGAAAACAAGGGAAAACATACTGAACATTGAACACCATGATGAATCTCAGACATTCATGAAATATTTTGCATTACTGCTTCCAAGAAAAGTTTCAGAGCTACAAAACCAAGCACAAAGGCTTCAAAATATGAATGTTGAACCACCTTATTCATCTCTTGAGGACGTATTTATAGTGTAATAGGATCCTGAGGCCAACCTCAAAACAGAGCCAAATTTGGTTACAAAAAAATGGGATCAATCTTGCGCACACAAAATCCTAATAGATTCTGACCTGGCAGATTCACCATGATCACGAGTAAATCAGGAAAGCATGTTGGGCTACGCGTGATGGATAAAAATGGAAAACTTGACCTCTAGGAATCAGGCTCGCTTGATGAAAATGACCGTTCAGAGCATCTTCGGACAACCTGCAACAGTTTCCTTCATGCTTTTATCTTCTACCTATGAAATTGCTCTTTAGTCATTGATTTATTCAAAATTCTTCCTGCACCATCGATCTGGGATCAATCTACTACATATGGCTCAAATTTCCCATGAAAGTTTGCCACGAAAAAGTTAAAATCATTGTTTTTGTGGAAAAACAGTTTAAATTTTTGGAAAAAAATAAAAATGCCCATGACGATTGTTGATATAGCGACCAAAGTTCAATAACGTCACTATAGTGACAAAAACCTAAAAGCCTCAATTTAATCAAGCAATAAATTGCAACTCATTAAAATTTCTTTACTATATAGATGATGTTTTGGATTAGGGTCTTTATGAAATGAAAGTGTTAGAGAACTTTCCTAGTGTGATAAATTTTATGAGAATTACTAGGTTCCTAGACTTAAAATTTATCATTAATAGTATTTTCATATAATTATATAAATTCAATTGTCATTTAAAAAAATAAAGGCTAACTAAATATACTTTAATTTTTTGACAAAGAAATTGATGGTTAACAAGTTGTCGAGGGCTATATATTGCATGTAAATATGTAGGTGACGTGTTTCATGGAAAGGTTTAAATTAAAAACACTTGGAATGCTTATATAACTTTGTACATGCACTTGATTAAACTAGAGTAGAATGCAAGCATAATGTTAGAATGAAGTATATTATTTAGATTCATTGAATCACCTTCAATTATGTGCATCTTTTTGTAATTGATAAGTATCGTATTTATATCCATTGAATCATCTTCAATTATATGCATTGATTCAATTTTCATGTTCCTAAGCCTTTTTTTAAGAACAGTTCTTCTAAAACTTTCCATGTGGCATTCTATCTAGTATATTTATCAAGATTGTTCCACCAATTAAAAAATTCACCATAAAAATAAATACTTTCTCCAAAAGGATGTTTTTCATTTTACTTTTCCATCCTCAACCATCCCATGTGATCAATTTCATATTTATCTTTATCTCCCCTAAACATACATATTACCATTGGTTCTTAATTGAGGTCTAATAAAAACCTTCAACTTCCAACCTCACAATTCTAAAATTGATGATCCCTAACAGTGATTTTTTTCTAGTATATTCTCTTGTGTTTACTCTTTTCAATGACTTTTCAATGACTTAAATTAAACCTTCTAGTCAAAAGTTATACTAATTTTAAATTAGCACACCTTTTAAAACCTTGATTTGGAGATTGTATTGTTGGCCAACCTTGCACATATTTTCATTTTAATTATAGGTTTAGGATGATCACTTTGATGGAAAAAAATATTTACAACAACAACACATATAACCACTCCCTCCATTTCACATAGCCTTCGACACTTATGTAGTATTTACATACACAAGTTCCACTCCAATTTACTCCCTTCCTCTGGACACTTTCATAAACTATGAGGCATGCTCCCTTACATAAACCTAGCGGCTTAACTCTAGTATGATGTCAAGAGGATAAATACATGCCCCCTATTTTACCTATGATGGGAAGAAGCTAACTAGAAGGGGAAGGAACCACAAGAACATGTGGCACATTCAAGGCAGCATGATGACTAGGAGTAATGAAATGGTCAGGTGTAACAAAGGAAAAATGATCAATGGTCACAATCTTGCCATCATGGGGAAAATGCATCACTCTAAGAAGTGTGGACACTAGAACCTCCATGGCGTACACATAATCATGTCCAAGGAGTAGATTGAAATCTAAAGGACCTTGGACCACCCTAACATCAATACAGATAGTTTTCTCTCCTAATGTAATAGCAAAATAAGGAAGGATCCCTAAAGGTGCAGTAGGTATTTGATTAAAACATAGTATTTGACTGGTGGTTGGCACAAGTTGAGGAGAACCTAAAGATTTCCAAGCAGTTGAGGATAGAATGCTAACGGAAGCCCCTTCGTTAACAATAGTGTGAAGCATCCGTCTAGGAGTAACTTGCACAAATATCTAGAAAGGAACACTCGAATGGAGATGAGACTCTGTTAGGTTACTCTAGTCAAAGTAAATAACCTCAGTACTTGGAGAGGATTCTGTCAAAAGAGATAAAATTTCCTCTTGTCGAGAACAATCAGAACGAAGCATAAAAACTTCAGCAGGTTTTAGTTCATTCTCTACTAGAAGAGAAGAACAAGATGAAGATTTGTTCAAAGAAACTACTTCAGTCTTAAACACTCACTGATCAAAGAGTGGGATTGGGTGGAGATGACATCGAATCGACCAGTTCAGCTTCATTCTCCAAAGGAATAGTGGGATCAACCACAAATGAATCCGAAGTAACCACTTGGAATTCACTCTTGGAAGGAAGAGTGGGATCGACCACTTATTTAACTAGTGGGAGGTCAAGAGACAACTTACAATAACCTGTTGGAAGCCATTGTTGATGAACAGTAAGATATTCCAACAACTTGGAAGCTTCATCCATGCGAGGACAAAGGTAAGTACGGTGCATATCCTTACATAACAAGCAAGGATACCTCACTTTTCCTTTTCGACTCTTAACCATAGAGTCACTGGTTGAGGGGGAGTCATCAATATGATGATCAGATACCGATGACATAGTTTGTTTAGACCACACTTCTAACACAAGGGAAAGACCAAGGAAATCCTTGAGAAGGTGATCACCCTTACAAAGCCTACAAGGGAATTTTTGCTTACTTAAGCCAAAAACAGGTACATCAATACTCCCAGCATGATGGTCAGCGGCTGGTGGGCTTCCAACATGACGATCATAGGTTGGAGCTGTGATCTTCTACTTAGCTTTCTTCTTCTTAACCTTCCTTTCGGTCTTCTTCTTACCTGCTCGTTTACTAACATCATAGTTTTCAACAAGTGAATAAAAAGAAAGGGAGGTTGATTCAACATCCGAGGAAGAATGAGAAGGATTAATATGAGGTTGATTCTCATGCAGTGAAGGACCATGATCCGACACAAAGGGTGCATTTTGTATAATGAGATTAGAGAATAACCATACAGGTAATCCTATAATCAATCTAGGAAGACTCAAAGTGGACATGAAGGGAGGACCAACAGCTCCACAAGGGGGACAAACAAAATACATACCCTGAAAAGGGGTCTCTTGACTACTGGTCCTAGGAGAGTCTCCCATATATGGACTCTCTAAGAATATCTGAAGTAGCACAAAAATAAAACACTACTCAAGTCTAAAAGAAACAAGCAAACTGTGTGAATAGGAGTGGATCAAAAGTTAGGATACTCACGGGATTATCAAGGCTTCACCACTTGCTATATACTGCAGGGTCCAACAGTAAAACACGGCGAGGAGGATTAACCATCCCTCACCTAAATACCTGACTACCTGGATGACACGAGCGTAGTAATCTCCCCGAGTGTTGTTCTCGGTGTATTGCGATTCCAATATGGCCAAAAGGTTAACTCAGTTGGTCACAGGAATCCTAAGAGGGTCTCCCAATATATGCTAGGTACAAGGGATCTCTACTCCGTAGTGGTGCTATATAATGCACAACCATACAAAAGGGGCCTTCCAATATAAAATCGAGTACGTGAAGTACCTTTCGATATACCTGAAGGTTACGTGAAAGGACGTTCGATATACCAACGGTATGTGGGGGAACCACTCAGTCCTCGGAATGCAGTGCAGGCATAAAACAACTGCTTCCATGCTTAATGATGATGGAACACATCACTGACTTACACAAAGTTACTAAATGATTTTAGACCTAATCTAACATTAATTTTATCTTGAGCGGTTAAGTGGATGCATGAGGTGTATATGGGAAATGTAAAAAGAATGAAAATCCTAGCTACATGACAATGCACATTTCTCTTTCGATGAAAGCTACCTAAGGTAGGGAAAGACCTTTCTTTTCAAACCAACATGAACACAAGCAGTAAATAAAAGAAAAATTCCTCGCTAGAGTGCTATAACTCTATCTTTCTGCAACCATGAGCCAAAAATAAAAATGAAATCGAAGATGCGACTAATATTAATGATGCACAAAAAAGAAAAATAACGAAGCACTTCGATTTTCAATTGTATGTATCAATATGGAACTTTGATAAATAAATAATTCTTAGATATATGAAAAGAAAGCAAGAGAATGTATACAACACCCTACTCATTCATAAATAAAAAAATAAAGATGACAAGCATTCACACAACTTCAAAGATACTCAAATTCCAAAGAACTCAAACCGAAACCAAAACATACACATGAAAATGAAATGTATATTTTCCAATTCCAACGAATAATATCTACAGAAAGGAGAAATATGTTTCAAGAAAATAAAATAATGTAAAATCTGATGCAAGAAACATAAAATCTTATTTGATTACAAAGAGAATATAAAAATCAAAGCAGCTGGCGGAATATGCAATTCATTTTCATCAAAAAGTAAGCCAAAAAATACACAAAACTAAAAGCAACATTAACTAGTTTTTGAAACTACAAGGGTGAATTACACTAACCTGGAACTGCTGCTGATAGTGAATGATAGAGCATTACAAACCTAGAACCTCCTTTTATCTTCGCTGACAGAGCGGTGGCACCGCTTCTTGACTACTGCGCACAGGAGGTGGCACCGCTTATGGCCCTCTTTGCAGAAGCGGTGTTCCTATAGCATTCAAAACTTAGAAAATGGAGAAAAGAGATTATTAGCTGCTAATAATTTGGCATCCAACCACAAAATCAAGTACGGAATTGAACACCGAATGAAAAAATAATTCATATATGAAGGATCAAACTGATTAATATTTCACTAGAAAATCTAGCGGATCTAATCACTAAACAAGTTGGATTTGGATTTCAGACAAGTGTTTGAGGATTAAAGAAGATCATATATATTGAAAAAACTCATTCTCGAGCAGAGTCGCTAGATTTGTTGCTAGGAATTTCGCACCTCCTGCGGACAAGAGTTCTTCCTCTATTCTGAATGGTTCAGATCTAGAACAAATAAGCCACATCAAAGTTAGAAGACTTCCCCTAGAAGCTGTAGACACTTGGAATAAACTCTTTGATGTAGCAATGTAACTGTTTTCCTGTGGCAATAGATCTCCAAGGAAATACCTGCTTAAACACATCAAAAACATAACAAGATCAAAGATACCACAACATCATCTACAACATTTATATCAGTGACTAACGAATTTGATAATAACATGCATGATTATAACATAACAAGTATATGGGAAAGGAACCAACTTTGCATTAATGAATACGGAGAAAATATTACAACCTTCGCCTTAGTGTCATGATGCCTCCTCTCATGTCAATGATATTGTCCCCAAAAGTTCCAACTTGATCCTCCTATGCTCAATTACAAATGACTAGAATCTCAATCAAACAACATAACCTTGCTCCCTCCTCAACCATGGAATATGAGCCCGCTTTTATAGGCTTTGGATAGATAGGGATGGTTGAGAAATTTGTGGATGAGGTGGAAGGGAGATCCCAAAAGGATGGATCTCGATTCCAAGTAGCCCTAGGAGGGAGGGATGAGGTTGCCACAAAACCTCTCTTCGATAAGTTTTGTGAAGACTTGTATTTTTCACTTTTTACCAAGGGCACCACTTCTCCTCCACTGTGACAGAGCGGTGCTAGGGAAGAACCGCTCATTGTATATAGAACATAAGTGGTGGCACCGCTTAGTGTTAAGAGGCAGTAAGCGTTACCTGAGTTTTATGAAGGAGGTAACGTACCTTACTAACTAGTCAAAGGCAGTGCTCAACTTATGCTTGTAAAACTATAAGCAACGAGGAAAAAGCCAGTATATCACTTCATATTTTGGGATTTGAGGGCTAATCTGATGTTTGGGTTCTCTGCACATGGTGGTGATGAGATTTAGGTGTAAAAATTATGCTCCTGCAATAGATAGAAAACGAATAATAGTGTTGCCACTCATCAACCAACCTTATACAGATGCTCCTTCCTCCTAGTGGACAATGAAAACTTATTTAACAGTCTCCCATGAATAGGTGTCTAATTTTATTAATTATTAAAATAACTTCTTCAATTACAGAAATCCTCGATCCACTTGGGCATGTTACATGTGTAATCCTTGGTCTCCTTTCAATGCATTATAACATCTTATTGTACATCATCGATCTGAGTAATTTACTTAGATTGTTATTTGTATTTGTTTTTAAGTTTCAACACTATACTTGACATGACATTTGTCGTTGATGCTATGGATGTTGATTGTATTATTATTATGCTTACCAATGTACCATTTTGGAATTAGGATTTCTAGCTTACTTAGAATTTATGCCAATACTCTATTTTTACTTCTGCTGATACAAGAACAACACACAAAGTAATCCCCAGTCACTACCTATCGTGGAAGTCTTATTATGGCCTTAGGGTTACTCCACGTGTTGTATTGATTTATGAGGATATCTAAAAGTTTGAACACCTTGTAAAATCCATTGTAAAAGGACTACATTATGAAATTTGGTTATTAATATTTATATTGGAAATATTTCCCAACCTTGGCTTAATTCTGGTCAATCATTGGTTCATTAGCATTATTGGTGGCTTTTACCATGTCAACCTAACCCATGTGGGTGTCATTAACTAGATTTACCCGTTTCTCATATGGTTGGATGCATGGGGAGCATGCATTGGTTCTAGGTTTGTGCTATGCAATTAAAATTAGTACTTTCCTCGACTGTAACAGTTGGGCTTTCCATTTTGTCCTTCCTTGGGTTTAACCTTCTCATTATTGAGTCGGTCGAGGCTCTCACATGACATATCTTGGCTCTTGCTAGGGTTTGGTATGTGAAGTGTAGATTCATTCTAGTTTTGGCCTCAATATTCTAGGGAATTATACTCATGCCTATTGGGCATATTTAATCTGCATAAAACCTGCTACGATGAGAATATATCCTCTACTCCCTTCACCTGACAGTTTGGTCTGCTAGTGGTTATGAGTCTTTCCTACTCATGCACGGTTACATGCACACCATTTTGGGGTTTGAATATGGTTCACAACTTCTCCTTTTTTCCTCATAGGTATTAAGACTACTATTAGTGTTTTTGTATTGTTCTATATTGTTTTTATCCCCAATGTGACTTTTGTTCTTGTTTGGATGACAGGTTTGGAGCTCGCACAAGGAAAAATGGTGACTTGGGGATGGATATGGGCTACCATCACCCTGGTAAGCCACCAATCCCTTCTATCAAATTACAAGTAGAGAGAGTGTGATGGTCGCACGAGGTTAGTCTTGAGGAGGGTCTTGGTGTTGTGTGTTTAAATGTTGTGTTCATTCTTGATTGTATCATCTTGCTGGCATTACTTGGTATTCAAATATTTTAAACATTTTTAAACTAATAGTTCGGTATGTTAGCATTTATATGCTCATATATTGTGGTTAATTGCTGCATTCTTCGGCCCTTACAATAATTTTGAAATGGATAATTTGTTTGTAAAAATGTTTGGGAGAGGGTTTTAAGCCTCGTTGTTTCGCGTTACGGGTAAGAAATATTTTTGGGGCTCTTTGATGGCTAAGTTCTATGTTTTTATTTATTAAAATATTGTATATTGGTAATGGATAAGTGAAAATGTTGTTATCACGTTTATTGGTTTATCGTTTGATGTTATGAGACCTGGGGATTTGGGGAGAGTCCCTAACATAGTTCAGATTGACCCAATCTTTTTTTATTATTATGTTTGTTTAAATCTGTTGAGGTGTTTTTTTTTAAAGATTGGTATGGGAATGACTAGTTTTATAGTTATATCTATTGCATCCCATTAATACTATGTGTTTTCTAAAGAAGTAAATTATGTGTTATTACTAGTATAATTATTTTATCATCAGGGCTGATCCAACCAGTAGTTGGAAGTTTGTCAAGTTTTGACAAAGTCTAGAACTTCAATTGCTTCGACTACTCTGACTATTTCAACATGTTCTCCTTGACATGTTCTCTTCAACAAGTTTGCCTCAAAATATCCACCTCGACATACAACATACCAACATGCCTTGTCAATATCGATGATTGTCGAACATCAACATAATGCCTCTGTCTTCCAGTCTCCTGTGACAGTTGAACTTTTGAACCGTTATAACTTCTTTTGTAACTGAATGTAATGGGTAGTCGCCAAATCATTTCAACATCCTATATAAGCATGTACACTAATGTAATACACAAAATTATGATTACTCCATCTTTCATGGAGAAGAAGTAATAAATTGGTTCAAATTCTTGCATATTGTCTGTGCGTGTACTTTATATTGACCTAAGTGCATTTCCTACTTTACTTGTTCTTCTTATATGCTTGTGCCATAAAAATACCTGAATCATTCAGTTGACTGTTGTCCCGAGCATGCACCTAGGAACGACCTCGATCATTGGTATCAGAGAAATATTTTGTTCAGAGCTTAAGCGACATAAGCACTTCAATTGAAGTTATTTAACTTATGCCTATTCAAACATGTTTACAAAATTATCAAAACAATTAGACACTTCCTTCAACTTCAAAAAAGTTGTCCGAAGAAGCAAACAATATACATGCAACTGACGAGATAGAACAACTCATAGAAAATGCATTGGCTCACCAGCGGACTAAAATGTTCGCCCAATTTAGTGATATTATCATGTGATTCGATTTGAAATCTAGGGAGTCCTTGACATGACCTGAATCCGATAAAATCATCCCCTTCAAAGTGAAAATGAATATGGACATATCGAACCTTGAAGGAAATATTGATGCAGAATGTGTCGATAATTGGGTACAACGACTGTAATATTACTATGAAGTGAATCAACTCTCTGAAGCGAAAAATATCAACATTGTATCCTTAAAAATGTCAACCTTTGTACACTACTCATGGGAGAATCTATCGATAAAGATAGAAAAATAAGGTGACCCCATAAACACATGGGTAAAATTTGTTGAATATTTCCAAAAGGAGTTCTACCCACCCAAGTATCTTGAACAACAATATAAGAAGTGGTAGCAGCTAAGGAAATGGAAAGACTAGTCCATACAGATTTACACCGATGAGTTCTACTGACTCATGGCTAGACTTGGTGTCCAAGAAGAAGAGAAATTGCTTGTCCTGAAGTACATCAGTGGTTTATCCTTGTACATTCAGCAAGAGATGGATTTTTTGACTATCAGTGTGCTTGCATATGCATTTCATTACGCCAACAATATTGAAGCTAAACAAAAAGGAAAACACATTTTACAAACAAGCCAACCGGTCAAACATCCGACAAGAATTCACCAACCGACTCCGACAAGTTTAAGAACCCTTCTCAACTGACTCTACCAAATATCGATCATCAAAAGAAGAAATTTCAGAAAGACAAGAGGGATCGCAACAAAAAAGATCCTACCGGGAAATGGTGTGATTATCATAGTTAAACATGGCATGATATGTCAAAATGCAAAGCTCAGAAGACATTTTGGGAAAAATTGTCAATATCCAACTTGTACAATAGAACCCTCGTATAATATGATCCAGATGCATCAACCCTCTTGGCTTCAACCTCGACCACTCTGATAGAATAGACTATCATGGATGAGGAGGAATTAGAGAGCCTATTCCATGTACATGGATATGGGTTTAGAAAAATCCATTACATGTGATTGTGGATAATGGTAGCTAGAATAAATTTATTTATGAAGATCTTGTCAGGAAATTATGTCTTGTCACCACTCCACATCCTCAGCCTTACAATATCGGTTGGATGGAGGATGGGAAGGAACTAAGGATCACATGCCAATGTCAACTCACCTACTTCATTAATACTTTTGAAGATGAATTACTCTGTGACGTGGCACCGCTTTCCTTAGCCGACACCTTTTTCAAAAAACCTTACCTATGGGATCGACAAGGTACATATCAGTCATGAACTCAAAAGGTGATCGTCAAGATCTGGAATCAATGGTATGGCATACCAGAGCAACAATCCACATCAACGGTTGCTATGATATCTTCCAAACAAACAAATAAGATTACCAATCATGATCAAAATTTCGCATTAATCATGATAAATACTCAACATTCCAGGAATATTGTAGCAACAAGTTGACTCACCGACCAATGCATCTCTCAACAACAAGAACAAATCGACCGCATTCTTGAAGAATACAAGAACGTATTTCAAGCACCAAATGGAGTACCTCTGCATTGTCAGGTGTAAACTTGTTCCTAGTTCTTCATTACCTAACACATCTTTTTACAGAAGATCCATTCTCTAAAATGAAGAGATTCATAGGAAAATACATGATTTTATTGACAAGGGTCATATATGCCCCAACTCCTCTACTTGTGGAAGTCCAATCATCTTAGTTCAAAAGAAAGATGGGACTTGGAGAATGTGTATCGAGTATTGGGCTCTCAACAAAATTTCAGTAAATAACATATACAGTCTTCCATGGATTGTTGAACTCATCGACAGTGTGAAAGGTGCTAAGTTCTTTACGAAACTCAACCTTAAGTCAGGATACTACCAGATTCTAATCGAGTCCACTGATGTATGGAAAACGACTTTCAAGACCAAGGAAGGATTTTTTGAAGGGTTAGTCATGCCTTTCGGCTTAATCAATGCACTAGAAACCTTCATGAGATATATGGATTACCTTCTACGACCTTTCATCGGTAATTGTGTCATTGTCTATCTCGACAATATCTTGATTTTCAGTCGATCATGGGAAGAACATGTCAAACAGCTTTGACAAGTCTTCAAAACTCTCCAGCAACATTGAATATATATGAACATGGAAAAATGCTCATTTTTTATGACCAACATCAAATATTTGGGGTATGTAATTGACTATGCAGGAATTCATGTCGACCCAAAGAAAGTATAGATCTAGAAACATTGGCCCATTCCTCAAAACATTCATGAACTAAGAAGTTTTCTTGTTTTATTGAATTTCTATCGATGATTCATACTTGGATTCAGTCACATTGTATGGCCTTTGAATCAATTGACGAAGGGAAATGGGAAAAATATCTTCAAACGGACATCGACACAACAACAAGCTTTTGAAAAAATAAAAAACAAGATTTGTACTGCACCAATACTTGTTACCTGATTTGCATCATCCCTTTGAGATTGAGATGGATGCATTAGACTATACCCTTAATGTAGTGATCTCTCAGTCAGGTCACTTAGTCATGTTTCATTCCTATAATTTCAGCGACACTGTTAGAAGGTATTCAACGTATGAAAAAGAACTGTACACCATTGTGAAATATCTTAAGCAATGGAGACACTACATTCTTGGCAAGGAATCAATCATCCTCACTGACCATAAAAATTTACAGTTTGCTCTGTCCCAGTAGAAACTACAGACACCTCAACAACTCAGGTGGATTAATTACCTGCAACAATTTCAGTTTGTATAAAAGTATCAGAAAGGAAAAGCCAATGCTGCAACCCATTAGAGGAAATTTCACCTCAAAATGGGCCTCCTAAAAAAAATTAATAAAATAATAGTTAAAATAATAAAATAATATTTATTAATTTTGGAAGAAAAAAAGAAAAAACTATTTTTTTGTTTGTATTTTCGACATATCTCCCCGTGTTTTTACTCAAATTTCGATCAGGAGAGCTCGTTGGATGCAGAATTAAATTCTGCATCCAACGAGTACCCACTTGGCATACTTTTGACGGACCTCGCTACCTGAAAAACAAGAAATAGCTGAAAACATGTGATGATGACATCATCATCACATTTTTTCAGGTATTTCTTGTTTTTCGGGTAGTGGGGTCCGTCAAAAGTATGCCGAGTGGGTACTCATTCACTAGTACAAAATGAGGAATTAGCTACTAGGTGACTAAAAAATCTAGTCACCACAGGTTTTCCAAGTGATTTACTACTCAATATGAGCAATTTTGATTGACCCAACTATAAACGACTAAAATTAACGACTAATTTAGTCACCAATTAAAAAATATGACTAGATAATAAGTGACAGAGTTAAAAATGACTAAAATAAATGACTAATTTAGTCACGGCATAAAAAATGACTAGCTAGAAGAATATGAATTAGTCATTTATGTTAGTCATTTTTAATTGTGTCATGGAAAATTGCAAATTTGGCAATGAAGTGTAATTTTTGTAAGTTGTCTACCTTCTATTAGTAATATTAGTGCCATGCACCTTGATCTTCAGAGATCCAACAAAGCAATTGCATGAATTTTCTCTTGACCATCTTTATCCCTGCTGCATCATTGAAGCAAACCCAGTTAAGCACGTTCCAAAGGAAAATTATGTTCCTATGTCAATTATGAATTAGGTACTAGAACTAGTACCGTATCATTACCTAGATAGAAGCATCAAAGCCCTACATCCCCTCGAAAATAGGCCATTCGAATGCACCTCCTCCACGTAGACTTACCAAATGCATCCAATGCATGGCCAAAAAAACATGTCAACTTCGTATTTCTAGGTTGAAGGTATCGTTCGACCCCCGCTCCCTTGTTTTTGCACTTGATACCCTATTTTTGTAGACAATAAGTCGGTTCAGGATCTTGTAGTGACCAGCCGGAGCGCTTCAAAGGTATGGTTCTTGCCGCTCTGATTGTGTTCATCACTCCAATCAATAACCAATTGTTATGGTTTTTTACAAGTCTCAATGCTGCTAAAGTTACTGCTTCTAGTACTTTACATTTGCAATTATCACCATCTCCTTCCTATGCGCTCATAACCATATGCATTTTGCGCATTCAACTTGGGAAAAGCATGAACACCCTCCTCACACCCTCTTGCGATGCCACTATTTTCAAAGGTCACTGGTTTTTGTACATCAACATTCCTCACACACTCCAAAGGAAAACTGAAGCAGACATTAGAAGAAGTGATTAAACTTTGCAAGGAGGTTTACTTGTTTCTTAGATTGTGGCAAGTTTTCTATAATGGAACAAAGATTATGCCCCAAAAGTTTAAAAGATTTGAATCATCCAGGTGTTGGAATCTGATACCATCTATCGATTCTTTGATGGGGCCGAGTAGGATGGAAATTGTGGTACTAGCATGATCCTTTGTATATATGACTCTCATAGTTTCAAGCTAAGGATGGGTGTTGGGAGTGGCACTAATACTTTTTCTGAACTTTTAGCCTTATGGGGGCTTTTATGGTTCACAATATATATATATATATTCTCTAGCTTTTTATTTTTGGCGAATCAAATGTCATAATTGATTGGGCCAAAGGTATCACCAATTTGCAGTCACTGAGTTATGATTGTTGGTTGAAAAGGATTGGGCTCCTAAAGAATTGGTTTCTTTCTTTATCCTTCAGGAACCTATACAGGGAGTTCAATTCTAATGCGGACAACCTATCAAATCTTGCGATAGGAGACTGCCCTGGTATTCTTCACTTATGTAAGTACTCAAACATAATCATGATTACTGAAGGTCCCTTTACCTGCTTCTAGTTTCTCCATTCTGGTTTTGTCTTGGACTATTTTAGGTTGTATCTGCATGACAACTCTCTGGAGCCTTGCTATTTTTTGTCTCACAGTTATTTTTTCTTTTCCGCATTTTTTCTTTCTACAAGTTGATGGGTAGAATCCCTCTCATTTATTTTTGGATATTGTAATGTTTTGCCTAGGGCTTCAATATTGTCTTCTATCCTACTTTGAAGGGGATTTTACATCAACAACTATGATGTAATTTTGATTCTTATGAATAACAAATTATATATTTTTTTTCAATGAAAAAAAACCATTAATATAGAAATATTCCACCACGTTTCTTTCTATATTTATAAAAACAATTTAAAAAGCTATATTTTAACAAAATATATAATCTAAATTTCAATAAATTATAACAAAATATATAATCTAAATTTCAATAAATTATAACAAAATATATAATTTATATTTCAATAAATAGAGATTCCATAATTTTTTCATTTACACCTTGAAAAAAACACAAATTAAAACAACCTATTTTGACAAATATATAATATATATTTTTATGTATAAATTTGTTTCCATTTTTCTTGTTTAACCCGTGCTTTAGGTTGTTTCCTTTTTAAGCTTCAGATTGAATTGCTTTATGTTGTTTCCTTTTAATACTTTTGTACACTTTGGATTGAATAGGGAATGGAGAGAACCAACAATGGTAGGAGGGAAATCACAATCACAATCTTTTCATTTCAGCATTTATGGCATTTTTGCTTCTGCAATTTCTTCTCCTCTTACCATCGCCATGTAATTTCTGCTTGCTGGTCCATCTTCTCGCCTTTCTAGATGGATCATATCTTCTCATTTGGTGTGTTGTGTCTTTCTTGAATCTGGATGTCAGTGTTTGAGTCTCGAGAGTAGGAATTTATTCCTACGTCTATTTGTGATAGAGAACGGTGGTCGCCTCGAGGGAAAATGGATTAGGTGGTTGGATATGATTCTTTCTATGATATTTATTTATGGTCGTACGTATGTTTTCTCCCCATTTGCCTTTTTTTTCATTTTTGATGCTATTTCTGGAGGGAACAATGTACAAGAACATGCTATGATCCACTAGTACAAAATGAGGAATTAGCTACTAGGTGACTAAAATTTCTAGTCACCACAGGTTTTCCAAGTGATTTACTACTAAATATGAGCAATTTTGATTGACCCAACTATAAACGACTAAAATTAATGACTAATTTAGTCACCAATTAACAAATATGACTATATAATAAGTGACAGAGTTAAAAATGACTAAAATAAATGACTAATTTAGTCACGGCATAAAAAATGACTAGCTAGAAGAATATGAATTAGTCATTTATGTTAGTCATTTTTAATTGTGTCATGGAAAATTGAAAATTTGGAAATGAAGTGTAATTTTTGTAAGTTGTCTACCTTCTATTAGTAATATTAGTGCCATGCACCTTGATCTTCAGAGATCCAACAAAGCAATTGCATGAATTTTCTCTAGACCATCTTTATCCCTGCCGCATCATTGAAGCAAAATCGGTTAAGCACGTTCCAAAGGAAAATTATGTTCCTATGTCAATTATGAATTAGGTACTAGAACTAGTACCGTATCGTTACCTAGATAGAAGCATCAAAGCCCTACATCTCCTCAAGAACATGCCACTCGAATGCACCTCCTCCACGTAGACTTACCAAATGCATCCAATGCATGGCCAAAAAAACACGTCAACTTCGTATTTCTAGGCTGAAGGTATCGTTTGACCCCCGCTACCCTGTTTTTGCACTTGATACCCTATTTTTGTAGACAATAAGTCGGTTCAGGATCTTGTAGTGACCAGCTGGAGCGCTTCAAAGGTATGGTTCTTGCCGCTCTGATTGTGTTCATTACTCCAATCAATAACCAATTGTTATGGTTTTTTACAAGTCTCAATGCTGTTGAAGTTACTGCTTCTAGTACTTTACATTTTCAATTATCACCATCTCCAGCCTATGCACTCATAACCATATGCATTTTTGAGCTTTCAACCTGGGAAAAGCATGAACACCCTCCTCACACCCTCTGGGCTCTCTGATTTACCCCCTGAGTGCCCTCGTAACGAAGAATTATCACTGAAAGTTTCTAAAAACCTCGGGAAAACAATACCCAATTTTCCCTCACTTGCACAGATATATCTATGTTATGTAGAAGCAATTATAAAATTATTTTTATTGTAATCATGTGAAATACATAAACATGCACTCGCCTACCTCAGGCAAGGTAAACCAACTCAAGAGTGTCGGGATATTGTGGAATTGACATGGCATTGCTTCCAATCATCTTTCTGTAGAAGGAAACAGTTGCACACTCTAATTCCTCATTGTCTTCTACGGTGGGAAACTCGAAGGTTCAATGTTTTTCATAGGTAAGAGCAAGAGAAGCAAAGGTAAAACATTGGGCAGGCTGGATTGAGCTTCCCTGAACTTAAAGAGATTGGTGAAATCTCGTGAAAAAAAAACACTATTTTGGGTTTACGAGCTGTATAGGACAGTCGGAGGTCAAGACTCAGACTCTCAACTCTCCAATTATATGCTTCAGTGTCTCCGTAATTTCTATTTCCTCTAAAATATTATGTAGAGCTAAGCTGTCGACTTGGTTGTCGTGAATTTACAGGTATGTATAGCATTTTATACATCCCCAATAACACACCTAGTCACCTCATCACTCCCACCAAACGAGATTAGGACCAATGGTGGCCCTTGCCCTCTTTCTATCAAGTGAGTGAGTTCATACACTCACCCCCACCATTGGCCAAGAAGATATATGTTCCCTCATGTCTCCAACAGATGACAAGAGATGTTCGCCAGACGAGAAAGTAGTCCCCATTAAATAAATACCCCATTCACCATGAGTCACGACCGCGTCGGAACCCGTTAAATCTAAATACCCTTGGAACCTTCAACACAGACCCCAAAAAGCTTAGCAAGAGAGACAAGGAAAAGTAAATGGATTGCTTTCTTTTCTTTTACTTTCCCAACTTAGGGCGTCCAGGGTTAACCCAATGATGAGCCCCTGAACGGTTAGCGGCGTAAAATTATTAAACCTATCGAAACACCATATGTGAGAGAGATAATATATGTTTCTGATTTGCCATGATAGTTATATTATATTGAGTGAGTTCAAGTTCCCACCCGACAATCTATTTATTGATTATAGAAAGCCTAGTTGGAACAAATAGGGCGGGGTGGGGAGAATGATGGAGCCGAGTCACCTGATCAATCAATTTATCCATGCCTAATTGCTTCTATCCTCTGATTGAGGAGGAGAGATTTCTTACTTGGACTAGTACAACTTGCACTAGCTTCTGAAAATACTGTATGGTAGAGACGATTGGATTCGAACCAATACTAAGATAGCAAACCATCTTTCGTCTCTTGTCGTCCTCCTCATTATAGTACTTTATCATCCAATTCTGAATCATACAAGTCCATATCAATTTATTAGGGCCTATTTTGGTACAAAAGAATGCTAAAGGAACAAATATATAATCAGTGTGGTTGGTAGGATTGAAAGGTCTAACAAACTATCCCAAAAGGCTAAAGGTTCCTGGCTCCTTCCTTCCTATTTTTGGGGTATCTCAGAACTGCCTTCTCGGATTTATAAATTACAACCGGATAATACCCAAGCTTTCCAAGGTCTGGTTCAAAATTCAATTCCATTACCAACATCTCTCCT
>LPNX010010921.1:69396-80382 GCA_001517045.1 Pseudotsuga menziesii | reverse complement strand
CCTCCCCAAATTACCCAAGTATGAAGAATTATGTTGAATTCATGGAGATTTCCTACTCGGATTATCTAAATAGACGTTTGACGCCAAATATTTTCTGTTGGTAAGAAGCCATGAGGGTTTGGTGGGTTTTGGGAGGAAAATAGTTGTGAATTTGGTCTGAGAGGTGCTTTTGGTGTTTTGGGTATTTATCAGGTCACATTGATGCTCGTCGAGGAATTGTCATGCTTAGAAACCATTGCCGAGGGTTTAGAATTTGGGTATTTGTTTTCGAGCTCTTCCATGGATAGAAGGGCATTCGAGAGAGCTTGGAGGATCTTAAAGAGGTGGGTGATAAATTGCAGGTTGGTTTCTTGGTTTTATTTGGAAATTTAGCTCATGCATGTTAATCTTGGTTAGAATCCTACATTGTGAATGTTCAAAATTGTCTAGCGTCCTGAATCTTGATTCTTTATTTTGAATTTTGATTCCTAAATAATTGTTTTCTCAATAACTGGTAAGAATTCAGTTCTTTAGTGCCCAGCAAAATGAATGACCACACCTGAAATAACAAAAGTGTTGCTACTGCTAAGTTCCTTTCCTGAAGCAAGTGTTATTGAAGCCTATGAATGTTATATGTTCACCCATCCATCCAAAAGTTCTATGTGAAGCTTTTTCATTCGCATCTCTGTGAAAGTGCAGCACCTTACTGTGCTAAAAATTTTTGGGTACTTAGAAACACTAATCATAGTTTGTTAGCGAGCTTTTTGTCTCTTCAACTAGAAAGAAACCCTTATGTCGTTTACTGAGATAGAGCCCCTGACAACTGTGCCAGTTCTTATGTTGTTCCCAAGGTTGTTTCTACTCTCACAGGGACAAATGCATGGGCATAATGTGCAAGATAACCTTCTTGCACCAATCTAGGAATTCGGGCCAATTCTCAGGCTAGAGAGGGGGTACCCTCAAATAGACTAAAGATATATTTCTATGAGGCTAAGACTCCTTTTATTATTGTAAGACCAAATCTGACCAAGAGCGGAAGAAGCAGTTACAATAGGAGAGTAGTACGCAAGAGAAAAGGTAAATAGAACATAGCAAGGACCAACAATAGATAAAACAACAGCATCTTATTTTTATTTTAAAGAAGGATAATATTTTATAACATGCCCTTTTTTATTACAATTTCAATAGACAATATCACTTTTTATCCTTCTACTAGTTGGGTGCACACACTTTCAGCTGAAGAGGATATTAAATTAGACATGTTTGCTTGTTCGACCAGTCTTTTAGTTCTCACCTCAGAGGATTAAGTATGCCCAAAGTATTCAGTCTGTTGTTAGATCTTACCTAGGGAGTATTCCTTCCAGTCCGTGGATATAAAACACATAGCCGATGTTGCTTGTTTGGTTAGCCTACCATTCCGAGGGATTAAATATGACTTGCTTGCTTGTTGTTCGATCAATTAGTGTCAGTTCTCACCAAGGGATTTAGTCCATTGTCGGTATTTCCTATTGCCGGTAGTTCACACTTCAACACTCGAGTTTTATATTCAAGGGAACACTTGGGGGTTTGTACTAATGTCGATAATACACCAGTTGGACCCACATATAAGCCAACTCAAAAGGGCCTTAGTCACCATCATTTTCACCACACCAAAGGATGATAAATATTGTTTGAGAAGTATTCTACCAAGTGATGATGTTTCCCTACCTCCCTCTAAACGATGTCTCTGAGCTCAAGAAGCTATGTCTCCATGTGTTGCATAGGATGCAACTGCTTAAGATCATAAGACAACAGTAGAGTTGATTTTACATGAGGAGAAGACAGTAGTTTAAAGATGGGGTTTGTTTGCTATCAAACAATAGTCAAAGGTGAGGTTTGCATTATGATAAGATAGCAGTCAAGTTTAGTTTGCATTCTGATAAGACAGAGTTTGCATCATACCTCACTTGAGTTTAGGAGTAATTCGAAGCGGCATGCAGGAGAGGTTGCCATACCTCTAAAAGTTCAATTTACATCCTGAAAATTACGAATATGTTATACAGAAAATTAGATAAAATAAATAATTGAAAATGAGGGTTTAAGGATCTAAAAATCAATCTGAAATTAATATTTCTTTGCTGGAAATTTACAGATTGTTGGAGCAAAAAATAAAGGGATTTTTTATTTTTCTCATCTCTTTTAAACGAGCATAACTCTAACAGTCCTTGCATTTCTGGAGAAAGAATATCTTCCTGTGAAACTCTGTCCAGTTGCTTCTCCTGGCTACCACCATCACCTTCATCCCATACAGAAACCTATGCATGATTCCACTCTGTCCAGCTGCTTCTCCTGGCACACCTCGCTTGCAACTGTCATAGGTAACTAAAACCTATGCATGATTCCACCATTGGATCCATGACTCCTGGTAGAGAGCATATCATACTCCACACTCCTGCCCATAATGCTAATGTGCCTCCATGCTAGGAAGCACCACATGAATGGCATCCCGAGATACCTCTATCTCTAACAATTTATAAATTATAAGGATTCTCTTATGGCAAATATGTTTTGGGGAGAAATTGTATCTCAGGTCCAAGATTTAATAGAAGTAGACATTGTCTTTCTTGTTTATCAAATTGAAGGGTCTAGTTAATCTGTTGGTCTCATGGGTATTATGATCCTGTGGGATTCCACATCATCCCAAACTCTAATCTTGACATTTTATAGCATAACAGATATTAATGCATTTGCATGGTATCACATCCATCTAAATAAAAGAAACTAGGCACTGAATCTGAGAAATCAAGTTACCATGCCCTTTTTGCCACTTACAGACTATGCATCAAGACTAGTGCCCAATTTGATGGGTCAGAAATGCTTGTGTGCTTCATCACTGGCTGTCCTGGCATTTGTCCCTCTTGAAATGATATTGCTGATTATAAGATACTTGATTTCCCAATACAGCGTTAAATCGTGTTTTATTCCTCCTGCTCTGCCATAACCACTTTCTTGATGTGATTAAGTTATACCCTATAAATATTATACATTCAATTTTTCTCTACTCAACACTGTCATTATATTGTATACCGGGGTTAAATACAGATCAGGTCATGTCCAGTCTCAACTCACTACTGGACATAGGCAACTTGCAGGTGTGTTTGCAAAATGAGATTCTGACATGTGATTGTCTCTTAGTCTGACACTAGCTACAATGTCATTCTGGACAATAAAGGTTCTTCTGTGCCCAGGAAGGCATGAAAAATGTTGGCTGCTCGTGTTCCTTAATGTTTGAGATTTTTCTATGGATCTGCAAATTCTGGGTACATGTACTTCATTATCTACTGGTCAAGTACTTCTTGGATATTCCTAAATCTGCTTGCATATTTGTGTGTATAGTTTCTCTTTCAAAACAGATACTTTAAGTTGAAAATGTACTTGATTTGATTTCATAAACTTTGAAGTTAAGAACTTAGCCATTCACGTCAAACTCACCCCTCATATATCCTCAATTTATTTAATCGTTTTAAATCTTTTCAGTCCCGTCATGTGGCTCCACTCTGAATATAACATCTCTCCCACAAATATAAGTTATAACTTATAAAATTGAACATCACATGTTTATAGTACCGTGGGGAGGTTACGGTGGTTTCAATTTTCTCCTAACCTTTACATTTGCATTTGCATTTTTCATAAAATTAGCATTACACGCTCGTGTATATTTGTGTTGATTTTAGTCCGATACTATATAGTCTTTCTTATTTTCGCTCTATTTTCTGCTAAGGTTTTATGATTCCTCTATACTTTATACAGTTGATCTGAGACCAAAAACTCAGTTCTACACATGGCCCCAAAATCAGGTCACATTTTTCACTCTTATTATGATTTCCTCACCAACAAGCAAAAAAATAGACAGAAATCTTCAAGTCATTCTGTTGCTTATAGCTATTATGGAAAAAGGTAGACTACATAATCTCAGATATCAACTGTCATTACTTTAATTTCTGGGCCTCTAACCAAAGGATATTTTTTCATACAAAGTATGACAAGGCTAAAGTAATAATAAATGGTAGTTTCAATGGTGAGCTATATCCACCATTGTTTTCTTTTGCAACAGTTACTTGAAATATATCATCGTTTAAGATTTGAATTGGTTGAACATGTGACAAAGGCTGGAAGAAATCCTAGACTTTCATTTTTCCATCTTGTTGTTACAACTTGTTGAGGCTTACAGTTTCCCTTGAAAAAATTGTTTAAAAGAAGTAGTTGTTTCAGTTTCGAGCCAAATTGATTGAACAAAGGGAGCAAATGATTGTCCAAGCTTGGGGAGTTCACATGTTTTCTCTAACATCCAAGGAAAACACTGCCACATTTGGTGTTTCTTCTCCTATTTCTTGGATTCTCTCTTTTTCATGTTTTAATCAAGATTAACATTGATGGCACCTTTAAAGGAAACATAGGACCTTCGAGCATCATTGGAGCCTTTAGAGACAACTTCACCAATTAGGAGTGGTGAGTCATTGGATTTGATTAGATGGAAAAACAATGTTGGGCGTGGGTGGTACAACAAGCAACAAAACAATATTTGGGGTGGAGGAAGGGCCTGTAACCAAGGGTTATATCAGCATGAAAGCTTGCATTACTTTCAGGGTATTCCCCCTACGTCTATTGTGGAGCCTCATTTTTCACATCTATGCTAACTATCATGGGAAAGACACCAACAATTCAGCTAAACTTCAAGCCCTTGAAGTGGGCCTTCTCATCGCCAAGGCTAATATCTAGGAAAAGCTTGTTGTTGATGGAGACTATCAAATGGTCAATACTCTATCCAAAATCATCCATGGCACCAACTTTGAAGAATCAACCCAAAATTGGAGGCTTAATATAACTATAAAAGAGGTTGCCTGTATTAGGAAAGATATCCCTGTCATTGTTCCTTCTCATGTATGCAAAACCACCAACAAACTGGTAGATCTCCTAGCTAATGAAGGTGTTAATTGGCATGGGAAGGACCTCAGTAGCCCAAACTATCATGCCTAAATTTCCCTAAGCCTTATCATTGCTGCACTCAGGGCAGAGTCGCAGACCTGTAAATTCCCCACTCCTCAGTCCAAGCACCATCTAGGCCAAGTTGTTCTTTTGTCTTCCATCTTGATACCCACAACCCTCTATATTCCATGTCATATACAATGTACATCTGGTAAGAAATATATATTTTAGAATGCAAATCATGAATTCAACCTTGGGATAATCTAGGATCATTTTGTGCCTTTTTTCCAGGGCTCTGTACCCAGCCTTTCCCTTTGTCCACTTCCTATAAGCCATGCCAATTTAGTTCCAATGTTGTGAAAGTCATCTATCATAGATCTCCTGCATATGCATTCCCTGCTAACCTTTGTGTTTGGCATTCTGATCCATTCTTCCAGGTTTAGAGGAGACATGTACTTTGCTGTCATCAAATTTTGCCAGAGGCCTTATGTTGCAACTTGCAATCATTCTCCATACTGCCTTGTCTACTAGTCTTCTTGAAAATGATTCAAGGATTTTAAACCCTAGACTCTTGAACATTTTGTCTTTTTTGATCTTCCATTTTACCAGAGCGCTATTGGTTTTGTCCTTCTTGTTTGACCATAGGTACCTGTTAGATTGTACATTGGATAGTCTTCTGCAGTCATGGCTGCACTTGTTAACAGATCTGGGCATGTCAGTTACATCATAGAAACAGTTTGAAGGACAATCCTAAGAATACCAAACCTAGATAAGTATATAATGCCACCTCTTTCACCACCTATTCTTTATAAATATCAAATTCCTAAATACCAAACATAGATAAGTTTATAAGACCACCTCTTTCACCACCTGTTATTTATAAATATCAAATGCCTTTGTTTTAGATATATTAAAGGCCACTACTAAGGTTGACCTTGTAAGCCATGGACATTGCACAATGAGCTCAAAGTATCCAATTGTTTTTCTATAGTGTACTTACTAGTCACCATTTATAAAAAAGTTGAAAAATCTGACAACTATTCATTATAACCTCACCTCTTCACCAATATAAAGAATCTATATATTATACAATGATACATTGTATTTATCGTCTAGCATTTATGAAGTATCATATATTTGCAATATACCTATTTGTGTATATATAGTTAGTCCCTGACAAGTGGTACCAGAGCACTGCATCTTGGTCCTTGTGTAAATAAAGTAGCTGCACCATAACAATGCTCCCATAATCATCCACCATCAGCACCTCCACCACTATACACTATATAAATAACACTTCAATCAACTTTTATATTCCTTTAAGCGTTGTTGCCATTAAACATTGCGGATTTTCTATAGGTTTCCTTAATATTTGTTATCTGTGGATTTGGAATAAATTTGATACTAAAATAGGGCATAAATGTCTAAGCATACAGAAACTATAAAATAACATTAGATAGGCGTCTAAAGAAGGAAACATCAATGGAAAAGAACAGAGTCACATTCTGGGCTTGTGTGCCAGCTATGGGTAAGTTCTTCTATGTGTTTTTGTCCCAAAATCATTTGCAAATACACATCTAATTGAAAAAAGTTCATCAAACATATGTGAGAGTTGCACATTTCGTAGAAGGGTGTGGGCATGCCAGTGATGCTATAGACAAAAAAAACATTTCAATGGCCAATAAAATACTGATGCATCTGTGGTAGAGCTGCATTAATTCTATATCAGAGGTAAAGGTCGCATTAAGTCTAACTGTTGCACTAGATGAGTAGTTGGTGTTGTTGGCTTCTCTTTTTCACCCAAGGTAGAAAAGGACAATTCTTCCCCCTCATCTAATCCTTTTGTCATTAGTTAGAATTGCCATTAATTAAATGTTTATTCACTACCATTGAGACCAAAAAAGTATGGCTGCCCAACAGACCTTTCCTTGCTTTGTCTTGCTGTTTGGACTTGCTATTCTCCAAGTAAAATTGATGCCAGGTAATTCTCATGCAAGTTAGAAAATAAACATGGAAAAGGCAGCTTTATTTTCCCACTGAAAATATTCCTATTCTACTCACAACTATAGCCAATCATTTAGAGTGAACAATGACCCACTGAACAAAGGTCAAACCTGGATATGAAGCCGACTTACACTTTCTCCTTCCACACATTTGGGAAACAACAATTATCCTTTCTTCAACTAATCTTTAAAAACCAAGATTTTCCTTAGCTATTTTAACTGTAAATGGGGAGAATCACAACCAAAGTTTGGACCCAACTTTTCCCAAGAATAGCAAAGGGAAACCCATAGTTAGGGTCTCTAAATACCACAGCTTCTGCCTAAAGAGTTCGCCATAGTCATTTTATTGATTTCTGGAGTAATTTTGCTGTTTACTTGTCTCATTCACGCAGGCCTGTCAAATACATCTTCTACCAGCACTCTAACCCTCAACAGTCATTTGTTATCTATCCATTTCTACACATGGTATCCTACAAATTTGTCCCTGTGACATGTTTACACCAATTGTATGGGGGTACTTTACCTGGTAAAAGAAATGAACTCAAGCAAGGAGGTTAACTTATCTATTAAAGAGCATCTACTTACAAGTGCAACTGATATGGTGGAATGCTTGAGAACAGATCCTAGTAAATTCATTTTGCTTAAGTTTTATTTGGGGAACATTGAAGACTCATTGATGTTGAACCAATCCAACAAGTTCCGAGAATTTCTTGGAGGCAATGGTAACTTTTTGCCTTTAATTGATGCTTTGGATGGATGCCATAATGAGTCAGTGAATACGAAGGTGCTACAGCTGTTTGTTAATATTTTAACAGGTGATCCGAGTTATATTAACTTGAAACACACCTTGAAAGAAAAGTCCTTATTGATGGATTCATCTTCTTTGGCTTCATGGATGGAAAAAATGCTGCTAGGATATACTGTTCAATCAGCTGTAGGTAATTTGCCAACAGGAGTCTCTAATTCAGTAAGAGATTTAGGGTGTGCTCACAGGGTGTGATCCATGTGCTAAGGTTGTCTAGGAAACCTTGGTCACTCATCTTGTCACATAGGCAATAACTAAAATATAGTCACATGTCGCAAAGTTTCTAGGGTTGTAGTGCATGATTGTGTAACTTCATCCAAAATGGTTGGCACCTCACAAACATACATCTTAACTTCTCTGAGTATGTCCTGGTCGAGATGTGGGCAGGGAATTGTACTTCATCTATACATATTTCTTTGAAATCTCTTTGAGTATAGTGCATTGCTAAAGGCTGACCCAAAACTCTTTTAGACTAGCAACCAGGGGGTTATTCTATATTTCTTGTAAATGGTAGTTGGATACAAAACAAAAATTCACATATTCAAAGATGTAGCAGCCATTTTTATGTTTTGACAAATCTCTTTTTCCTCTTAAAGTCCTTACTGTCAACCATAATTGTGTCCTTAGAAAAACAGATAGTTTTCTTGGATTGCCGACTGAAAATAGCTAGATTCCAAGCAATTATTTTTATACAAGATTGAATTTTGAGTTATGCTAATGATAGGATTTATTTTTATAGACTGAGCATATTATGTTGTAACACAGGGAGCAAATTGGTTGGGGGTAAACCACATAGCCTTGGGTATACATTTTATGAGCCGACTGTTCTTGGAGATGCAACTTCTAGCATGTTGATTTCCAGGTAATGTTTAATGCAAAAATATTATACAATGTCTGCATTAATTTTCTTATGATAACCAATTGATTTGTAACTGAATTCTGATGTACATCAATGATTTCACATTAGGGAGGAGGTATTTGGCCCTGTTGCACCACTTTTCTGTTTCAAGAGTGAGGAGGAAGCTATCAGACTTGAAAATGATACACAATTCGGTAATTTTTTGTCTGTAGATTCTGAGCAACTTCCAGTACATGATGATATTATATGGTCATTTTGATTATTAATTATGAAAGATAAACTTTCATAAAAGATTTTCATCTTATCATGTCAGTCAAGTATTTTAATTTCAATCAAGGATATCACTCTATACATAGAATCATGTTCATGTTTACCTGTCGTATCCATGCAGAAATTCTAAGTTTCATAATTCCTGGTATATGTATTGTACTCATTTGCAGAACATGTGTTAGTGGGTATTTTTCTTTATTGAGATGAACTTTCTTAAGGTAGTGGAAATATTCATGTGAATTCTTCCTGACAGTGACTTGCTACTTCATAATAACACCCTAAATAAAGTAGAATTTTGATCCCAAATTGTAGATCGAAATGAAATTGAGATGCAAATCTCTGTGTTTAAAAAATCACGAGTTAAGATGGATCTACATTGGCGTGTGTGTATTAATTAATTCTTGGTATTATTTTGTTAAATTTTCATTTTTACATTACATTTTTTTAATATTTTGATTTAGAAACATGGATGTCAACACATCTCATCCATATTAGGCTGTTATCTGAATATCATACTCTATTGGGCCAACTTATGCCATGTGTCACATCAGCATTAAGTAGACACATCTTACTCACACTGGGCTGTGGAACGCCTCTTGCTTCTTTTAATTAAAATATTATATTGGGCCAACTTATGCCACACGCCATATTAGCATTAAGCACAGGTGTTACATATTTCCCTCACATTGGGTTGTTTTTTACGGTTGTATGGATTTGTAAAAACAATGATTGTACGAAAACTATAGATGTGTGGATGAGAAGGTACATAACAGTGACGGCTGGACAAACAATGTAGTTAGGACTGTATAGCTGAATAAATACTACAAATTAATTATACAGACCAACAATTATTCAATTGAGTCAACAACGTACGGGATAATGTACTGACTTGTGGCTTATAGAAGATGACAGTGCTAAGTGTATGGACTGCAAATGGTGGAAGTAACCCACAAACTGGCCTAGAATTTGGCTTTGATACCAATGAAGTGGACTATTCACTATTAAATTGATAAAAGATTTCTGCAATGTAGATAAGAATATATATAAAATAATGAATAATTTATAGAATGATGATTACAGTGAGCCTCATGACAGTGTGCTTATATGCATTGATTGGTCGCGGGGCAACAGAATTAGAGAGGAAGTGTTAGATGGAAAACAACACATTGCTGCTATGCCTTGGCTATAAAAACTTGTGTGCCTCTGCACCTGCACAATTCTTACTCCAACTGGTGTATATTTTGTTGTTTCAAAGTTTCAGAAAGGAAAATGTAGAATGGTGCATCTTTTGTTGGTTCTCAAGTTCAACTCATAGATAATACTTGACATGTGACTCCAGAAAATTGTGGTAAAATCCTTTAGTATATGTTTTGGAAACTCCTTTTCTTTATGAACATATTAAGTGTGTTTTAACATTTGTCCAAGTTAATGGCAAGAAAATAATTTATGTTAATGTTCCATTCTATAATAGAATTTTGTCTTCGTATTGTTAACACTGTATAACAAAAACATGGTGTGTAGTACCTTTACTATGTTGACCCTAAAATATGCTTTTTGCTTCCACACAGTATATCCAGGTCTTTCCTCTCATTTTGATAAATTCAATTATTCAAATTTTCTCTTGTCTACAATTAATTTTGCATCTTGTCTGGCCAGATATGTGTCTTGTGTTGGCACCATCTTATGGAAGTTGCTGAGAAGGATAATACGGAAGGGTGTTGTCCTGCATGTAGAACACCATATGACAAGGAAAAAATAGTTGGAACAGCTCTCAATTGTGAAAGGTAGTACCATCATAAATGTAACATTTTCTGATATGTAGTTCCATCTGAACCTCTCAAATATGTAATCGGAAGTATTCAGTTTAGTTGACCAAATTTGCAATTGAACTGTATTAAAGGTAGTTAATAGTTGCAGCAGATTTTAGATTATCTTATTTCACTTATGGTAAAATCTTGATATCCTCATTTGCTTAATGTCTTTCACTTTTTGATTGGACAGGCTGAAAGATAATAATTCTGAGAAGAGGAAAAAGTCCCAAAAGTCAAAAGCAAGGACATCTGAGATGCACAAACATCTCAGTTTAATGTGCGAGTCATTCAGTG
>LPNX010010921.1:47122-57830 GCA_001517045.1 Pseudotsuga menziesii | reverse complement strand
TACAGTTGGCAACATGCCATAACAGTAACATCAACGTTAAACACATCTGCGTGTTGATACTTTTCCATTACCCCCCCGGAATACACATACTCAGATTACATCGTTCACCCCCTCTTAATTGCACCTAGAGGCCAGAGGAGCGAGGTTCTTTTATAGCCTTGGTGTTAGAGAGGTTCTCTTTCAGGGAACATTTAATGCTAATTAAAACAATTGAAAAATGGAAGTTTCTCTTATTTAATTTAACTACCTTAATATAAACAAATAAACTAACATAGATAAATAACCCCAGATGTGTTGAGCACTGAGAGGTGAGTTTTTTGATCCCTTGATGCTTAATATACCTGGGGTTAACATTGATCTATGCTAGTTCATAACGTCTAGCAACACACATGGATCTTTTCTATGCCTTGAAAATCTTTGCTTACAGTGTAAAAGATAATTTACAAAGATGTCCTGTCGTATGGACATCTAGTTGATCTCTTGCACTCTCTTCTCTTTCTTCTTTTTTAATGTAATATTAGTTCATGTATTTCAATTTATTGTATAATCATGTTTCATATTTCTTTATGCTTTCAGGGTAGCTTATGATACTACCAGAGATTGGTATAATTGATTGTATTTTTAGTTCCATGGAATTGACCTATCTTTTGGTCATTGGTTGAGCAATATTAAGTTTATATTTTATATTTTTTTATCCTATTAATAGACACATTCTGCTCAACTATTGTCTAGCTCCAAAAAACAACTTTCGATCTGTTGCAAAATATTTTTTCTGTGTTCAGTCTTAAAAATTACGGGCATCGACAGTGCATCATTAATTTCACGTGCTTTGATTTGTGCTGCTGGTAACATTACCACAACATGTTGTGCCTGGATATTGGTGTCACCATTTGTGTGCGGAAACATCTTGACCTTTGCTTCGGTGTTCCATATATTTGCAGCTTAATGTTTCCTTGGTGTCGAAATATGTCTATCATTTCAAGCTACTGTTTATGGTATCCATAACCACTGATCTGCATTGCATTCAACATATGTATAGTGTTCCCACATCTTGTTTCAGGCACCCACTATGCTGGTGACAATTTTCTGGCATTTTTTTGCCTACAAAAACTACCCATATTCTGTCTTTCATATTTTTGATGTGTTGTCAGTTTGCAAACTTTCTAGATTTGTGGGTATCAGCCTTATTTTACATGAGCTTCATTCTCCATGGTTGCCATTAGAGGAAGCACAATTGAATCCTGCTTGGTTGTATCTTCCATCTGGGCCCTTGTTCACATTGATATCTCAGTTGACAATACGGGCATCTAGGCACTGCAGTATGATCTATCTCTCCTTTCCATTTTCTCCACTACAGGGTGTTTTTGTATTCAAGGTTTTGATGTTCTGCACAAACTCAACCTAGGCATCTATCTTGAACTGTCTGTAATTGTGTTTATCTCAATGGGTTACATGGTCTTTGTTCTGCAATGTCCACACAAGAATCAGTGCGTTCTCAAATGATGTCCATGCATGTTTCACACAGGTGATCTTCATGTATCCACTCTCTGTTCATTTTCTTATGCTGCCATTTGACCCTTGTAGTGATGTCTTGATAAATGAATATTGGTCCTGATCAATGCAGCCTTTTTTAACTTCAGTTTTGAGGTCAAAAAATTCAATATTAACTGGCCGTTGCACTTTTAAACTTTTCAAATTATTAATGCCATTTTTACTTTTCTAAAATCTTAGATATATTTGTACTTGCCTTGTTATACTTGGTGTCCAGACTTCTTATGGTGCAGCGTTGTTCACCAATGATTGGAAGACTCTCAGAAACTTGATTCCAGGTTTCAGGTATATGTCATATTTGTTTATAGGTTGTACACATGTACAAATGAATGCCAAAGAGAAGAAAAAATGAGAAGATACACTTTTATTATTGAATACTTTTCTCTTACAAATATAACATCTTGATTCACACATTTATAGCATGGTGGTTTAGCCACCTAGCCTTTAAATTTTCATTTGGTCACATGTCATAACATTAACGTTAAACACATTTGTGTGTTGTTAATATTTCAATATGCCATTTTTTCAAAGCAAAAAATCTCCATTTCTATTCCCCATGAAAATTTAAATCACATTTATGAGGTGTTTTCTGCACTTTTCTGAAAGTCATCAAAAAACAACTCCAGAGTCCAGTCTATCAGTCTATACTCTATAGTGTCCAGAGTATGCCCTTGGGCCTTATTGATTCCTGTTATCTAATAGCTTTGTACTTTGTTCCAGACCTGTCCCTTGAGAGCCTCTTTGCATCTAAGCATATCTTCCCTATTCTTCAAAAGAGGAATTATATTCCATGAGTACTCCCAAAATTTTCTAATTATGTACTTCAAATTTTGAAGGCATGTTATTAAATTAGATATTTCCCCTTGACAATATTATTACAGATAGTCAGAGATACATTTTGATTTCATCATTTTTATGTGAGAAAATTATGTTTTTACTTGAAAGAAATGAAAATTATGTTTTTACTTTATCTTGCATTGTCACAGCTGTACCTATGTGTTTATGGTATTACTATTGCTGTCATTTACTATCCTTGGATGCTTCAACATTAACATAGGTACCTTTGGGAGTGTTAAGTTGAAATAAATGGAAATTATGTTTTTAATTTATCTTGCATTGTCACAGCTATACCTATGTGTTTCTGGTATTACTATTGTTGTTATTTACTGTCCTTAGATGCTTCAACATTAACACAGGGACCTTTGGGAGTGTTAAGTTGAAAGAAATGAAAATTATGTTTTTACTTTATCTTGCATTGTCACAGCTGTACCTATGTGTTTTTTTTCCTTTAAGTATGCTAGTTTAACTTGTTCATTAATTTATTACTACTGCTGTTATTGATTGTCCTTGGAATCTTCAACTTTAACACAGGGACCTCTAGGAGTGTTAAGTTGAAAGAAATGACCTTCCTTATACGATGATGATAAAACTTAGAATTATTGTACAAAACACATATGGATTATACCTTGAGAGAGAAGATAAAAAATTTACCCTTCGTCTTGTGGGTAAAATGGTTGTTTCCCCACCTTGATTGTACACATCGGTCTTGTGGGTATTTTCTTGTGGGTATTGTGTGTGGGTCTTGTGGGTCTTGTCTATCAAACAGGATTTCTTATCCCTTGGCTTTAGGCATGTCTACAGGGACCACAATATGAGTGCAAACCGCTTATCCAAGGAAGCACTTGATATGAAGGCTAGTCTTCTCTCCTTCTCAGAACTCTGGGAAGGAGAAATTATTGAGGAAGGCTTGATACAACTCTTTTGAGAGTTTTTTTCAGTATTTGTGGCATACTCATGTTTTTCCCTTTTCGAGTATGGGGTGTGTTTGTTCCACCCAAGAGGCCTCCTGGATAAACTATCTGGGCTCATTCTGTTCTCCCTGTGGTGATGCTTTTTCTGTCTTTCTTTGAGATTTTGAGTTTTGTGGGTGGAGAGTTTTTGGGTCGAGAGTTGGGTTGATAGCTACTGCAAATGCAAATAGATTTTTTTGTTTGTTTATATATTTTTCGAGATTGATAGTATTGATCCGTGACCTTGTGGACAGTATTTGTCTCACTCTGCCCTAAATGGGTCATAGCATCAACTGAATGGATATTTAGTTTTGACATTGAGGAATCATGCACATTGTTTCCCATAAGGTGTTCACTTAATTTTTCATGAGGGTTTATGGGTTGGTTTCTGAGTTTTCTGGGCAATTCAACTTCTTAAATCTCTCTCAGTGGTTTCATCTAGTGACAAATCCAAAACTCTTCATTTTTCCACTGACATGGCATTTTTCACAATGCTTTTACTTTAGACTAGAGTGTAATGTGTAGTCAGTTAGGTGCAGTTGTTTGTGGCCATAAAGGCCTAAAAAAATTAGCTGAATCTAGTTTGAATCTCATCAAGCTGGGTGTAGAACCTCGATTAGGGATTTTGAGTTTTGTGGGTGGAGAGCTGTTGGGTTGATAGCTGCTGCAAATGCAAATAGATTTTTTTGTTTTTTATATATGTTTTGAGGTTGACAGTATTGATCCGTGAACTTGTGGTCGATATTTGTCTCACTCTGCCCTACAACTACCTATCTCTCTCTCTCTTAGGTATGTCCATTGTTTCATTAGTGACTTGTCTCCTAAGAGACAAAGTGTGATCATATTATAAATCTGAGTATAGAAATTAAGGAAGGTCTAAACTACATTGTTTTCTTCTATTTGTCCATTTATAATATTTTTGCATGTGCTTGACTAATTATGTTGATACATATCCTAGGTAACTGTAATTGATGGATGTACATAGTGCTGATATGTAGTAATCCTGGCTTGGTTTGGAGCAAAATGGGTCATAGAATCTCAACTAAATGGATATTTAGTTTTGACATTGAAGAATCATGCAAAAAACAGAGCTCTGTAATTGAATCCTCCTTAGATTCCTCCTTGGCCCTTATTCTTAGATTCCTCCTTGGCCCTTATTTTGGCCTCCTCTATAGCTTGCATTTGTTGTTGCTTCAACTAATCTTTGGCTTCAAAAACATTTTTCTCTAAATATTCTCTTCTTGTGGCATCAACCTTTGTTTTTTCCTTTATTTTCTCCATGTCATTGCCAAATGATACTTGTCTGACTTCCACTGTTATTTTCATGTTAGCTTCTTAAATTGTATGCAACATTCTTCTTTGATAGTCATTTTTTGTTGCTCTCAAAACAAAATATACAGAATTCATAGAATTAAGTACAAAATCTACATGCATGAACTGAAAAACCAATGCCCTTGCAAGAAAATAATGCTTTCCCCTTGCAAGTTCTACTATAAAATAAGGGGGCGCCACGCTACCAAAGAAAATGGGCACTTGTTGATATATTATTGAAATGCAAGCCTAGCCCTCATTCCTTCGTATACAATGTACATAAATGGCTTTCTTGCAGAAAGTGTGCTAGTTGACCCAGTGCATTACAAATACAGGAGAAAATAGTAGCAAATTCAGGATTATCAGTAAGGGATGGCAGAAGACCCAGATATAATATATGCGCTACCAATCCAATATCTATATCACCCAAATTATTCCTATCATCAAATTCATCATTAACATTATTTGCTTGTTCCTTCATGTCAAATATGTTAGTCTGCTTTACTTTATCCTCAAGTATCTTTAATGTTTCAAGACAAAGGGAATCATATGGAAATGGCAAGGGACTTTTTAACACCACAACAGGTTGTATTTTAGCTAACATTGAAATTTAATTCCATGCCTCATCCTCAGTAATCAACACTGTACTTTTGTCTATTATGTTTTATCTTTGTTTCTTTTGTTCACCTACCTTGCATATTCTCTCCAACTACCATACATATTTTATCATTCAGAGTGCAGGGGCAAATAGGAGGAAACAGAGACAACCTTTTGGAAGGAATGGAGTTCTAGAATTGAAGAACAATAAAAATGAACTGATCAGTCCAGGAATTTGGAGCAAATAATTCCTGCGGTGGAAACAAGCATATTTTTGTTTGGAGATACTGAATACATACAAAGGGTAGTTTTATTTTTGGCTGAGTCTGTCAAAATGAAGAAAAAGAGTGTTTATCAGAAGTATTTGATTTAGCAAGCATGTATGGAGTCAATAGATCAGAGGTATGAAATTCATCTATTCTTACGTGCTGTAAATCTAATGTATTGTTTGCCTGCAATACATTATTGAAGCTTGTATATTATTATTTATTTCTTAGCACACATGAAACATGCAAATAATGGTAAAAAATTCAATTAACTGTAGATTTTGTTTCATGAAGGTGCTTGTGCAAAATTTAAAAATCTCTCCTTGTCTGACAATTGTGGACAAATGAGGAAATTGAAGCTGAAATTTCAGAACATTGGAATGAACTCTTGGAGCATGCAGAGGAGTTTTTAAAGGTCGTTTTCTCAACTGTGTACACTGCACTTGATGCATCTAACAAGGAATGGCTTGGTTTCTTATATGAAATTTTGTCTGCTGACCACATGCATTTAAAAGAAAGCTTTGGGCCAGAATGTGTATCAAATGTTGGTGATACAGAAAAATTGACTTGGCTTAGAAATTCTCTTGAATTTCCCAACAACAATGATTACTACAGGATGTTCCTTTAGAGATGTTTTTCAGATTTGCTTTTACGAAAGAAAACATTAACTCAGATAGCAGGGTAAAATCTAATGATCATAAGGTTGATCAGGAAGCAACAGATAAATGCAAGGAAAAACTTAGAGCTATTAGAATTAAAGATGCTGATGCCTTTCAAGATATTCACGAGGCATATGTAACTTGCATCGATACTGTTCTAAGGAAGATAAATTCCCAGGTTCTCAAAGATTCAGCAATTGAAATCAACAAGCTCAGAACCAGACATTTATGTAATCTGTTGTGATCACTTGCTTGTATCTCTTATGGGGATGAAAAATTCAATGCCTTTGAGCCAACAAAACCAGATTTTATTATCTTGCAAAGGGTAAGACATGTATTTTGGTCAAGGTTGAGTACATTTGCTGAAGATATGCATCTACCTAATCAATTTTAAGTTTATGCCTTGGAACTTCTACAGTGTATTGTGGGAAGAGGGTGTATACAAGCTTTTGGTATACAGGACAATTCTTTATTACCCTGGGATAGATGGGATGCCTTCCATTATTTGGATATGGATAATCATTCTAGGAAAGAGAACAATAAAATGTTCATGGGTTCAAAAGTTAAAACTGCTTTGGTTACCCTCAAGTCAACAGAGTTGATATCTGATCTCTGGCAATATGTAGAATTAAATAGAGAGGACTTGGTGACAGTTGACTCAGCAGTATCATTGTTTTCTGCATTATTTGCTCATGTTGTATCTAAACCACACTTATCGGCATTAGAATCTCTTCTGAAAGAGTGGGAAGAATTGCTCAAGACTGAGAATTGAGGAACCGAATATAAAAAGACACAAGAGGCAACCGAAGCTCATGATGATTGGAAAAAGGAAGCTGAGTGGGATGATGGATGGGAGGCATTTCATGAGCCAAAAGCAGTGACAGGTGAGGAACCCAATAGAGTTACCTCTATTTGTACATTTCATATTTGTTGGATGATAATTATTGAGCAGCTCATTGAATAGTGCCAATTGGAAGTGAACTTGCTAGATGAAACATCTTCAAACAAAAGTACAGTGTTGATTACTAAGGATGAGGCATGGAATTAAATTTCAATGTTAGCTAAAATACAGCCCGTTGTGGTGTTAACAAGTCCCTTTCCATTCCCATATGATTCCCTTTGTCTTGAAGCATTAAAGATACTTGAGGATAAAGTAAAGTAGAGTAACATATATGACATGAAGGAACAAGCAAATAATGTTAATGATGAATTTGATGATAGGAATAATTTGGGTGATATAGATATTGGATTGGTAGCGCATATATTATATCTGGGTCTTCTGCCATCCCTTGTTGATAATCCTGAATTTGCTACTATTTTCTCCTGTATTTGTAATGCGCTGGGTCAACTAGCACACTTTCTGCAAGAAAGCCATTTATGTACATTGTATACGAAGGAATGAAGGTCAGGCTTGCATTTCAAGAATATATCAACAAATGCCCATTTTCTTTGGTAGCATGGCACCCCCTTATTTTATAGCAGAACTTGCAAGGGGAAAGCATTATTTTCTTGCAAGGGCATTGGTTTTTTAGTTCATGCATGTAGATGATGTACTTAATTCTATGAATTCTGTATATTTTGTTTTGAGAGCATATCTAGAAAAGCAGATTAAAGCAGATGAAGTAAATTATCAGTTGGCTATCAGTGGTGTGGCATTGCCTCATTCTCTGAATAACACTGTAGATGGTTGCCTCATTCTCAAATTGGCCTATTCTTCACTTTCTGAAGATCTCAGAGGCCTTGGAATTATTTGATGTTATTGATTTTATCATTGGGATTATTTATCTTTTGTTGTTGACTTGGGTTTTATGTTTGCTATTTTGAGGACCTCCCAGTGCCAAGCAGGGTCATTGAAATGTTTTCATTTCCATATCTTAGACATGTTAATGTTATGTGTTTTTAATTTTTTCTTCACTTCTTTGACTTATTTTAAGTTTTGAAAGTTGAAAATAAGAGGGGCTTCATAGTACAGGACTTTGAGCTGATAGTTAGATGACTGATATTACTGTAGTGAGTGTCTTGTTAGTTACAAATTTTTTTATGATGTTGAAATGAATATATAAAGAAAAAGTGAGATTGCTTTTATTATACTTTTGGTCTAAGTTAATAGCAATGTTAAGACATGGGTTCTATGGGATGAATCCCTCCTGCAACAACTTCTTAAAGGGTGATAGCTCAATGGTAGAGCACCTGCCTAATTATAGGAAGGAGGTTGGTGGTTCGATTCCTCCGTGCCCTATCATAAATTTGTGACTACAAAAACGACTAAATTCACATATATACAACTATTAGTAGCTAATTTCTCGTATCTTAGTCATATTTAGCTTAGTCATTAATATGTTAACATCTATTAGTTTATTTAGTCGTATATTTGGTCATTAATGGTTGCAATCAGTGACTAAATCAGCGACTAAATCAATGATTAACTCAGTGACTAAATCAATGACTAAATCTGTGACTAAATTTGTGACTAATAAAATGACTAAATCATTAAATATCAATGACTAAAACAATGACTAAATCATTGACTATCAATGACTAAAGCATTGTCTATCAATGACTAAATCATTGTCTATGAATGACCAAATCAATGACTAAATCAGTGACTAAATCAGTGACTACTAAGTCAAGCTATTAATGACTAGTGAAATTCGACTAGCTATAAGATAGTGGTAATTTGCTACTATTAGTCACCGACTCAAAAATAGTCATTTATAGCCTGATTTTAGTCATTTTTTAGTCATTAATTTCTCATTTTCTACTAGTGGTTGGATGCAGAATTTAATTTTGCATCCAACGAGCTCTCTCAATCGAAATTTGAATAAAAAAATAGGGAGATATGTCGAAAATACAAACAAACAAAGTAGTTTTTTTATGATACCTATCTCCAAATTTATATTAAAAAAGTGTTTAAGACCTATACGGTATTTCAAATTTAAAGCAATTTAATTAGATAACACATGATGACATGGAATTTGAGTTAAAGTTAAAAGGCCCATTTTGAGTTGAAATTTCCTCTATTGCAATTGTATCAGCAGACCACCCATTACTCTATTGTATACAGTAATGAGTATGTAGGGTTACGACACCACCACATGGCCAAAATTGTATTCGATAGACTGCGATTTATCTACAATTTATCGAGAGATTCATACCGACATGCTATATACTATCGACTACTTCCTGAGGACACCTTGTTATACAAGCTTGGACAAGTTTTTTAACTGATCGATGAGCATGGACATTGTAGAAATTCAGGCCAGCAATAGATTAATTTTATCCACAACAATTATCAATTGATCATGCAAAATTGCTAACAAGAGAGACTGAATATGGAGCTGTAACAAAAAATTATATTAACTGAGTGTACAATAGCCAACCCTGTAATATCATAGGATGCTGAATAAATAGAATACATGAATAAATCGAATGCATTAGGAAGCATCCAAATCTAGCATAAAGCAAGCTTACCAAAAATAAGCAAATCCCCCATAGGTGTAAAAGCTGGATCCCAAATCTGTCATGGAGTTCACGAATTGGAAAAAAGGCATAGGCAAGCTAAATAGTGGTGGAATGGAAGCTCATACATGCTTTTTTATGGAGAAAAGAGAGGAGGATGTGTAGGACAAAAAACAAGTTCACCTCACCTAGTCTAGCTTTCCCATATGCCTTAAAACACTGAAAAAGCAGGCAATAAAGCAGAAAAAGTAGATAGGCACCTAGGAGGCCAGGAATAAAGCAGATTTGATTCCTAAGGCTTTCCCAAGCACTACATGAGTCAGATATGGCAATTTTGACCTCTATGGATAGGAAATTAGCAACTTGTAAAAGGTGGGACACATGAACTATGCAAATAAGACAAAAATAAATGAATTAATGTCTAAGTGGGTAAACTATGGGTTGATTATTATAACACCCCCCCTTAAGCTTGAATTTATGAGTAATAAATCAAAAATATATAGGGCCTAGCAACAAGGCTTAGTCACCCTTTACATACTGCATGTCCAAATAAACAAGGAAAGAGGCAAAACCAACTTGGGAAAATCCTCCCTTAAACATGGACTGTAAAACAAAATTGTAGAATCTTGTCTCCACTCATGCCTTTACAGCATGATCAGCAATCCCCAGCAGTGATTTCAGATTACTGAAGGTCTTCTCACAAAATGCTTTGGTGAAGATATCAGCTACTTGTTCTGAAGATGAACAGAAGAGTAGGTGAATGGTGTCATCATGCACAAGCTCTCTAATGTAGTGCATGTGAATCTCAATGTGTCTAGTTCTCTGCTTCTAAACTGGATCTTTGCAGATTCGAATGTTACTCTGGTTATAACAATAGATGGTATTTGAGTACTCAGGTTCGAAACCACATTCTCCAAGTAAACCCTGCAACCATAAACACTGAGTTGCTGCATTAACAACTCCTCTGTACTCAGCTTCTGTAGATGAGAGTGTAATGGCACTCTGTTTCTTGCTTGACCAGCTGATTGGCCCTTCTGCAAGCATGAAGACATACCCTGAAGTGGAATTTCTGTCT
>LPNX010010921.1:24054-46742 GCA_001517045.1 Pseudotsuga menziesii | reverse complement strand
TGGTTCATAGCTCCTTTTAAGGAAGCAATCTCAGCCTGTGAGCTTCTTGTAATGAGGAGGTCATCAACATATAACAAAATGATCATTAATGAACCATTAACAGACTTCAAATAGACATTTGGATTTGAATTGCACCGAACAAAATTCAGAGATAGCAAGAAGCTATCTATCTTGGCATACCAAGCCCTGGGGGCTTGCTTTAGCCCATACAATGACTTTCTCAACCTGCACATAAGAGAAGGGTTAGTAGAAAAAACTTGAGGCTACTGCATATATATCTCCTCAGTGAGATCTCCATTTAGGAAGGCACATTTTACATCCATATGATGTACCTCCCATTGCCTTGAGGCTACAATGGCTAGAGCTAGCCTGATGGAATCCATCTTTGTCACTGGGGAAAAGGTCTCATTGTAATCGATGCCATGAACATGTGAGTAGCCTTTAGCTACCAATATAGAATTGTACTTTATTGGTGAATCATCAGCAGCAAATTTTGTCTTATAGACCCACTTACACTGTACTAGTTTTCTCCTTGGGGGAAGATCCTCTAGCTCCCATGTGTTGCTCTTCTGGAGTGAGCTGAACTCCTCCTTCATGGAAGCTTTCCATATTGGATCTCCTGTTGCTTATTCATATGTTTGAGGATCAGACTCCACCATAAAATATCATTTTTCAGCAAACATAGAATCCTTCATGCACAGACCACTCTCAAATTGAGATCTAGTCCTCCTTGGGTCATTGGGATCCCCAGCTAGCTCTCCTGCTACATGTAGTGTATTGGCTGCCCATTTAGTCCTTGTGGGGATGTTTGGGTCTGCAATAAACTCATATCCATCAGAAAAATCAGAATCAGCATGCTCAACAAACTCTTTACTTACTTCTTGAGTTTGAGGTGGTGAAGAGGCTTCACCAACTTCCACTTCTGCAAGGGGTTCTTCTTCAAACTGAACACACCTTTCAATGAAGGCTTTGCTTGTGATCAAATTTATCAAATTGTACCCTTTTGAATCTTCAGATTATCCAACAAAAAGACACTCTTGGCTTTGGGGCTGCAAAGCCTTCCTCTTCTCTGTTGGAATCCTAGCCCAAGCCTTTGAGCCAAAAATCCTGAAATGGGTCACATCTGGCTTGTGCCCACTCCATGATTTGAAGGGAGTCATGACATCAAGATATTTGTGAGGAACCCTATTCTGAATATAGGCTGCATAGTTGATAGCTTCGTCCTAGTACTTTGGTGGCAAAGTTTTGGCCTCCATCATGCATGTTTCCATCTCCTTCAGTGATCTGTTCTTCCTCTCAGCAACACCATTTTGCTGTGGTGTGTAGGGGATAGAATGTTGCATATGAATACCTACATCTACACAATAGTTAATAAACTCAGACTTGACATACTCACCACCATTGTCAGATCTGGGGACCTTGAGTTTCCTTCCACACTAGTTTTCAACCAAAGCCTTAAAGACTTTGAATAGCCAAAAACTTCAGACTTGTGTTTCATGAAGTGAACCCAACAATACCTGGAAAAATCATCAATAAAGGTCAATGCATATTTGTCCTGACTCATGGACATATGAGGGAATGGGCCAGCAACATCACTGTGAATCAACTCGAAGGGTGCAGAGGTTCTCTCATGACTAGCTTTCTCAAATTTGTGCTCTGGGTGTTTTCCAAGGATACAACCTTGGTAGACTCCTTTGGAAAATTTTATCTTGGGAAACCCTATGACCATTTCTTTCTCACTAAGATCAGACAGATACTTGTAATTTAGATGGCCAAATCTTTCATGCCACAGCTTGTTGGCTTCATTAGCATGAATGAGAATAGCAGAGGGGTTTGAGTAAGGTAGGAAGTGTGAGAACATGTATACCTTTTGAGCATGATTCGCAACTCCTTTTGCAATGACTCTACCAGTTGAAATCTCTGTGATCTCAACTTCATCGGGGGAGAATATGACTTTCTTAGGAGACCCAGTGTGGGTCATCTGGTACACTAACAGGAGGTTGGAGGCGAGACCAGGGACATACAGCACATTGCTGAACTTACCATGATCAAGATCTATCCTTCCTTTGCCTTTAATTTCATTGAGAGAGTCATCTCCCAATACAATAGATGGTCCTTTCGACATATCCAGTGAGGAGAAGGCATCCTTAGTCGAAACCATGTGTCTTGAAGCTCGAGAATCAATGATAAAACTGGGTGAGCTTTATGTGCCAGCAACCAATGCATGAACTCTCTCTCTGTCATCTGAACTTGATCCTCCTTCTCTCTTCTTTGAGCTTTCTGGAAGGGAGATGCCATTCTTCTCCAGGAGTTGGGTCAGCATATCAATCTTCTTTTTCATACAAGAGCTTTCAGTGTGATTGCCCTTCGAACAGTATGAGCACTTGTTCATTTCACCTTTGTTTTTCTTCTTCTGGGTATTTTTCTTGGGACCTTGTTGATCCTCTGGAAACCTCTTCTTGTCTCTCTTTTTCTCAGGTGGATTTTTAGATTTCTTTTTGCTTTTTGAATCCACCCTTGAATCTCCAGCAATCAAAGCTTGATCTTTGGATGGTTTGATGGTGCCCATCATCACCAGCTTGTCTTGTTCTTGTGTGAGAGATTCCATGAAATCTGCAAGGCTAGGAATCTTTCAGGTTCGAGCTGTGAGTTTTGTGGCATAGAAGGTCGAAACAAAGACTGAGTAGTCAGGTCCTAGCTTTGAGAGGATGGCCAACATGAGCTGATCATCTTTCTTTTCGATACCACACTGCTTCAGCTGCAAAACTAGTGCTTTGAACTTGGAGAAATATAGCTGCAGGGATTCAAAGCTACTGGGACTCAGAGAAATCAGCTCATTTTCGATCCGATGTCCCCTCATCTCATCTGTCTTTCCAAAAACATCAGAAATCTTCTCCCATACTTGATCCGGTGAAGTTAATCCATCGAGATGGAAAAGGAGGTCTCGGGAAATACTGAGACATAGGAGGCCATAGGCCTCATCTCTCCGATTGTGCCATTTGATCTTCTCTGCAGCAGCATTGGGCTCTGTTTCTGTATCCATAGTCACCCTGTAGAGGCATTTCACTCTCAACAAGATCTCCATCTCTACTTTCCATTCAAAATAGTTGAAGGGAGTCAAGATAGTTTTCTGTGAATCCATAGCTTTAGAAAATCTGTCCCGGCTGTCAGTAGAAGGCTCCCAGTCTTGATGTTGAACCTACAAAATTTTTTTTGAAGGAGAGTAACAACCTACAATGGCTCTGATACCATGTATAAATTCAGGCCAGCAATAGATTAATTTTACCCACAACAATTATCAATTGATCATGCAAAATTGCTAACAAGAGAGACTGAATATGGAGCTGTAACACAAAATTATATTAACTGAGTGTACAATAGCCAACCCTATAATATCATAGGCTACTGAATAAATAGAAAACATGAAGAAATTGAATGCATGAGGAAGAATCCAAATCTAGCATAAAGCAGGCTTAACAAAAATAAGCAAATCCCCCATAGGTGTAAAAGCTAGATCCCAAATATGTCATGGAGCTCACGAATTGGAAAAAAGGCATAGGCAAGCTAAAGAGTGGTGGAATGGCAGCTCATACATGCTTTTGCATGGAGAAAAGAGAGGAGGATGTGTAGGACAAAAAACAAGTTCACCTCACCTAGTCTAGCTTTCCCATATGCCTTAAAACACTGAAAAAGTAGGCAATAAAGCAGAAAAAGCAGATAGGCACCTAGGAGGCCAGGAATAAAGAAGATTTGATTCCTAAGGCTTTCCCAAGTGCTACATGAGTCATATATGGCAAGTTTTACCTCTATGGATAGGAAATTAGCAACTTGCACAAGGTGGGACACATGAACTAGGAAAATAAGACAAAAATAAATGAATTAATGTCTAAGTGGGTAAACTATGGGTTGATTATTCTAACAGACGTAAGCTCATTTGGGATGCGAACTACAACAATAATGCATGACATTTTGGAGTCACAAAAATACTTGTTATCCTCCAAAATTATTTCTACTTTCCTTCACATAAATCTAACGTCAACAAGTACATTCGATCATGTGTGGTTTGTGCCATTGCTAAACCGCTAAATCGACGACAAGGATTGTACAAACTCCTTCCACCTCCTAGTCGACCATGGGAATATATTTCTATGGACTACTTGATGGGATATCCTACTACAAAACATCATCATGGCGTGATATTAGTAATAGTCGACTGTAACACGCCGGTTTTGACCCCGATGCATTAAATATACATGATACATATATTGTAAATGACCATGGTGAGGAGCTAAAGGCAAAGGCCTCACCATCGATTTGGTTATGTTATGTTTTGGATTGGAATTATCGTCGATGGTATATCGAGACATGCGACATACATATTAAGTTGTTGCATCACGTAACTATGCGTTTTTAAATTAAATAATCCCAACCAGCTATGTTCACTGCAACCAAATTGAGAAGGGGCATGATTTCCTAAGGTTAAGGGGGGGATTGATAAACCTAGATTCCGTGGGAAAAGCCATGTGTCACCACTCTTTTTTCTCACCTTCCCTTGTCTCATCCAACCACCACCTTAATTGTTTTGTTGTTAGTTGGGGCATGTATTTGCTGGCAGGAAAACCACTATGCTCATGCCTACACTCTCTCCATGATGCACCTTTTGGGTTGCATATGGTCTGTCCTCTATCCCGGTCGTGAGCTGTTCGTTTTCCCCATGCAGAGTGGAGTTAAAAGGGATTACAATCCTTGTGTGTGGGTTCTTTCTCCTCTTCCTCACTGACTATTGGCTTGAGGATCGGTCCTTCCTCTTGTTCATGCAGAAAGTCCGTGTTTTGACTCCACCATTGTCGGACTGTGAAATGTTGCGGTGGTTTTTCCCTATGGGATGTTTTTTGTGGTTTCCTTGGCAATATGTCTTCCTCCTGTCTATGTTGAGGATTAGTTTCCTGCCCATGTTCCTATTGTAGTTGTCTAGACATTTCATTATTGATCATGGATTGTGGTTTTCTTTTATGGTTCATTGGCTGTTGTTTCCCACATTTGTTGGTTGAGTTTCCTTCGCGATTTGGGCTGCTATAGATTGATGTGGAATCGTTTTGGCCATGATAGGGCCAAGAATGATTCAGGGGTTTGTTTTCCCCTATCAAAGCTTTAATTGTTGGTTCGCTGCATGAACGCAGTGGTTCGTATTCAAACTGCAATGGAGTGGTGATGAGGGCTTCATGTGGTTGACAAACCTGGTGTGTTTAGGAACCACATAGACAGAGGTAGAGGGATGGCTTCCTTATCCACAACCCCTAAATAGAACTAGAAGGGAGATCAGGGTATGAGGGACTGCATTGCAGAGAAAGGACTGATTTCCTTGTGTTGGGTGTGTGTGGGTGTCTTAGAAGCCAGGCTAGTTCTGGTGTAGGTGTCTTTGGCTATTCAATGAGCTCACTAGCTTAGCATTTAGCCTTTCCTAGCTCCTGGATGGCTTGATAAACCCAACTTTGTTGGCTTGGTTGTTTCGTTGTTCGCCTGATAAACCCAACTATGTTGGCTTGGCTGAACTGTGTACCCTTATTGTGTTTTTATCCTTGGCTATGTGTAAGCCTATTAGTTCCTTATTCCTTGGGGAATCATGCCCGGCTCAGTGGTGGCAGCGTTGTTGAGAGATTAAGGAGCACGCGAACCTATAGTTGGGTGGAACATTGTAGTGACATAGCTGGTTATGGGACAAGTTCTTATTAAGATAAGTATTCTTTCCTGACTTACGTCTGTAGTCATATTTACCATTGATGAATGATAATCTACATGTTTAATGATGAAATTGTATATGAATGCATGTTGTTTTGCTTTCGCTATGTATATGAATGATTAATGCAAAGTAGTATGTTTTATGTTTTTAAGTATCTTGCTTCAGCATTATATGTATGTATGTTTCCTGTTCATGGGGATAGATGCCTGAATGATTTGATGTATGGTAGCGTCCTCTTCGCCGGTCGGAGGGTCGGGGATGTTACAGTGTGGTATCAGAGTCAAGGTTGTAGCATGGGCCTAAATGGGCCGTGAATATGCAATGACAAAGATTGTGTTACAACAATTGGGCCTTAGACGACCATGAAAGATCAGTCAATAGAGGCAGGTTGTACACAACCTAGGAGGAATGGGTGAATGATAGGAAAATTCACAAAAATTTTCTAAGTACCAGAATTGTCTGCTCATCGAAAAACTTAGTGCGAAGTTCCTTCGACACCGCGGAAGTGTTAGTCTGAAGCTCACCCGCAGTGGAGAGAAATTTCAATTTTTTTTTGAAGTATTGGAATCGCATCATCGATGCCTAGATGATCAAGTTGCTGATGTGGCAAAAATTTTGGTGAATACATTGGAAGAGATTAGCTGATTGTGCGCCATCGTTGCGGATGGCTAAAGGACTATCTTTCCAATGAATAGAGTCCCCAACCGTCGATGCCGCAGAGGAAAGTTGTTCCGATAGCTGACACAGTAGAAAAATTCCAAAAATTTTCTAAGGAATGGGATCATTGGCAATCAGAAAAGAATAGTTGTTGACATCGTCGATGAATAGTTTTTGAGATCATCGAGGATTGGTGAATTGGATCAGCGAACATTAGTTGGAGGAAGAGCCGATGCAAGAAGAAAATTAAAAAATTTCTCTAAGGCACTAGATCATCGGCCATCAAAAAATGTTAGTGGCATTGGTCGCCGATGAACATTGGAAGAAGTTAGTGGCTCGTGTGCCCGTCGTTGTGGAAGTCTAGTGCATTAATCTTCCGACGGGTAAAGGTTCCGAGTGTCGATGTCGATTAAGTTGTGCTTCAGATCATCGATCGGAAGTTATTAGTGGATCGGAACGTCGATCGAAAAAATTTCAATGATGATGAACCGCAGTTGTGACCACCTAAGGGACTGCTTGTTCGATGAAATAACAGATTCGATCACCGACAGATAGAAGATGAAGGTGCCGATGGGGTGGAAGGTCCACAGAGACCACAGTGGGAGTACCACCTGCAGTTACGGCTACCTAGTTAACTATCCGGTCGATACCATAGAGACTAGTCACTCCAAAAGCTGATAAATTTGTGAACCATGGAAAATGCAGAAGGTCTGTTGGGCACTATTGCGGAAACCTTGATGACTAGCCATCCGACGGATAGAGAACTTGACCACCGATGCATCGATTAGTCTAATTTATCATCGATGAAGTTCAGAGTGATAGATGATTATGGACCAATATGGAGGACGAAATTAGTCAAGCGGATCGTCGATAAAACTAGGAATAGTAGACCATTGCAGGCCCGATACACTAGAAGGTTAGTGAAGAAAGTACCTAATGAACAGTCCTTGGCATCACCGATGCCGATTGGAAGTTAGAATATTTTCCCATCGAAACACCAGAAATTAGTAGGGAAGAGACCTGAGGAGGAGAAGGAAAATCTTGGGTTTTCAAAGTGGAATTCTCTCAGCAAATTTCAACTGTTTCAGTAGACTAGTAGAGGATTACAGGGTTGAACATGAGAGAGAGAGAAAATTTTGTGTTTTAGAAAAATTGTTGTTTTATGAATTTCTAGAAAAGGAAGGTAAGTAGTTCTGAATTACATTAATGATATGCATCTAATAGTTGCTACTAACAGGTTTACAGAATTATACACACCTCCAAGAGCACTATTCCAGGAAGAAAAGTGTGGTAAAGCAAGAGGTGGTTTAGTCATGAGAACCCATGATGGATATGATGCTCAAGATTCTTACGAGCATGCAAGAGATGCCATGGGAGAAAATGTTCATAATAGAAATGATGACATAGATTCTAATGGAAGGAGATTCCAAGAGACACCATCAAATGTTGTAGCCACCATGAGAAGCTTGATTAAAGCCCAAGAAGAGCAGCAATAGTTGAATGGTACCATGTTGCAGAGTTTAATAGACTTGCAGAGAAAGATAGATTCTGGACAAGGTACATCAAGACCAGAAGGCAGTAAGAGTAGCACTAAGAGGAGGAGAAGGACTTCTAGTGGATCATCTGACTCTGAAGAATCCAGTGGAGATACAAGTTCATCTTCTCATAAAAGGAAAAGAAGAAGGCACCATAGGGATCGCTCTCGGGATGAATTTAAGAAAGCTAAACCCCCTACATTTGATGGTGAGGTAAAGACTAGACAAGAGGGTGAAGCTTGGATTCTTGGGATAAAGAAGTACTTCCAAGTGCAGGATTATTCATGAAACATGAAGGCAAGAGTTGCCATATTAAATCTGAATGGAAGAGCATCCATTTGGTGGGAACACTTCAAGCAAGTAAAGAGGATCAGTGAAAAGAAATTGAAGTGGAAACAATTCAAGAAGTATTTCAAGCAGAAATACCTCTCTAACAGGTATTATGATGATAAGATTAAGGAGTTCCATGAGCTGCGATTAGGATAGTAAACCATGGATGAATATGCAAATAAGTTCTTGGAATTGTTTAGGTATGTTCGGTACATCAGAGATGAAAAAGTGAAGGTCCAGCAGTTTCTGAGTGGATTTCCTAAAGCCTACAAAGATAGAATTGAGTTTTACAAACCGAGAACTCTTGAAGAAGCCATAAGGAAGGCTAAGTATTGCTATGAGAAAAGAAAGGGTAAACCCGATTACCGTAAGGCATGGAAGGACAAGAAGAATGAAAAATTTGACCAAAGAAGGAAATGTTTCAAACCTTCTAGATTCAGGAATCAGCAGAAGCAACCATCCCAAGCTGTGAGTAATCCAGTTGGAGTGACAGGTGGAAAGCCTAAAGATCCACATAAGAATAAAGGTCCACTCAAATGTTGGAAATATGAAGGAACCCACTTACGTAGATATTGTCCACTTGAGAATGAAAGTGCAAGGACAGCTTATAACATTCATGAAGCAAAAACAGTGGGTCAATTAGCAAGGGTAGTCCTTAGAATTTATGCAGGACTGGAGGACCGCCTGGCAGATCACCAGTCAACTGTGGTTGAAGTTGTAGGTAAGATTGTTGAACAATCTATTTCTATTTTGATTGACCTTGGTTCTACTCATAGTTATATCACTCCTAGAGTAGTGGATATTTGTGCTTTTAAGAAGGTAAAGCATATAAAACCTTGGTTAGTTCAGCTAGCCACTGGGACTAGGAGAAACGTCAATGAAGTGGTAGAAAAATTTCCATTGGTTATGAATGGATTGATCACTTATGTAGATCTGAATGTTCTACTGCTTGGTTCCTATGATGTTCTCATTGGAATGGATTGGTTAGAGGCTCATAGAGTAAATCTTGACTATTATAATAAGACTTTTGAATGCATGGATGAAGAAGGGAACCTAGTAGTTGTGAAAGGTATTCCAAAGTTAATTTCACTAAGGTAGGTTTTAGCAATGCAATTGAAGAAGTTTTGTAGGAAGGGTTGCCAGTTGTATCTAGCTCATATTTTGGAGACAACAGGAGATGAAACTCCTAGGATGGAAGACTATCAGGTGTTACAAGAATTCAAGGATGTATTTCCTCATGAGATTCCAGGACTTCCTCCAAAAAGGGACATTGATTTCACAATTGAACTTGTGCTAGGAGTAGCACCAGTATCCAAGACACCCTACATGATGAGTACACCAGAGATGCTAGAGCTAAAGATGCAAATGCAAGAGTTGTTAGAAAAGAAGTATATCCGACTGAGTGTGTCTCCTTGGGGAGCACCCGTTCTATTTATAAACAAGAAATATGGCACACTCAGGTTATGTACTGATTACAGACAATTGAACAAGGTTACTGTGAAGAATAAATATCCTTTGCCTAGGATTGATGACCTATTTGATCAAATGAGAGGAGCAAAGGTATTTTCCAATATTGAATTGAGGTCTGGTTACCATCAGGTGAGAATCAAGGATGAAGACATTCATAAGATTGCCTTAAGGACAAGTTATGGACATTATGAGTTTGTAGTGGTACCATTTGGTCTCACAAATGCACCAACTACATTTATGTGCCTTGTGAACAGTGTCTTCAGAAGGTATTTGAACAAGTTTGTTCTTTTTTTCCTTGATGACATTCTTGTTTATTCTAAGAATGAGAAAGATCATGAAGAGCATTTGAGATTGACATTGCAATTGCTTAGGTAGCATCAGTTGTATGAAAAACTGAGCAAGTGTGACTTCTATACAGATTGTTGGTTGTGGTGGGCAAACTCGGGTTTACTATAATCAACCAACAACACCCCTAGCTCACTGGCCCTTTCGGCGATAGACTACAAAGCGGCCTGAAGTCTCACCTGAAGTGACTCTTAAGGGTTGGCCAAGGACTCAAGTGTCTTGGACCAGGTTCTGTGGCGATCCTACTTGCGACTCGCAGCTCCTCCAGCTGTGAGGTCTCTCTTTCTGCACGTCGCATGACCTTCTACTCGCGTCGCGTGATCTCCTCATCTCATAGCTCATCTAGCCACAATATATTCCCTTATACCGCTGTACGGTGCTTTTCTATGTCGCGTACTTTCTCTAACTCGCGATATCTCCAACCTTACCGCATCGCCGTGCACCGTGCGACACGCAGCTCCTGCCCAACGCTAAGTCCTCAACCTGCGGTATCGCGCATCACAGCTCCTCTGCTAATGCGGTATCACATCTCTGTGATATCCTACCTCTGCGGTTTAGCGCACTTAGCGTTGCTCGTGTCGACATGCAAGACTTAACATCCAAGGCTATTCAATACTGCAACTAGTAACTGTTTCACGCAAAGCATAAATGAACCACATACAACATGCCAAAGACTTCAACTTATGTTTATCCTTATATATTATAGTGAACTGATTAACACATTCATTCATTAAACTATAAACCATCTTTTCTTTAAGTGTGCTGTAACCATCTTTTCTTTAAGTGTGTCTAGACTCTGCTGACATTTCTCATTCCATAGGAATTTTACGTCTTTCTTTAGTAATTTCTCCATTGGTGCTATAATCTTTGCATAGCCCTTGATGAAATTTCTGTAGTACCCGGTATGACCAAGTACTGTCCTCAGTTGCTTGACTGAGTTGGGTGCTGGAAGGTTTACAATGATGGCGATCTTCGCGGGATCTACCATCAAGCCTTGTCTGCAAACAATGTGACCCAACAAAATACCAAATGGTGCACAAAATATACATTTCTTCAAGTGTAGAGAAATCTGGTACTGCCTACATTTCTCTAACATCAGTCTTAAGTATCCTATATGCTTGTCGATTAGTCCAAATACAGTCCAATCATCAAAATATACTTCTAAGAATTTATGAATGTATTTTTAAATACAGCAACTACTACTCTAGGAAATATAGCTGGTGCATTCTTAAGACCAAAGGGCATTACCGTATACTAAAACGAGCCCCATTCTGTTGCAAAGGTGGTCTTGGATTGATCTTCTAGATGTATTCTGATCTGATGGTAGCCTGAAAAGCCATCAGTGAAGGAGTAGACCTCCTATCCTCCCACGTTGTCTAATACCTCATCAGTGAACAGTGTCGAAAATGGATTGCGAAGCGATGCATCGTTGAGCTTGTGCAGATCGACACAGATCCTGATGTCTCCTTTTGTTTTCTTTTCTTGTATGACCATGGAGTTAACCCATTCTCTTTCTTCTACTGGCTCAATGATGCCTGCTGCTAGCATCTTATCAATTTCGTCCTTTACTTTTTCTTTGTAGCATGGATTCAATCTATATGGGCGCTGCTTGACTGGTCTAGCGTCCTCCTTCAATGGTATCCTCATAACTCCCAGGTCTCCAACTATTCCATTCATCTCTGTGAACTTGGTGGGAAATAGGTCCTGATAGTCATGTAACAAATCTGCAATCTGTTCGATTGTTTCATCGTTCCAATAGTCTCCAATAGAGGCAAACTTAGGTTCTGTGTCTGTGCCAATATTGATCTTTTTAATCTTGGTGGGATCGGTGATTGCTGGAATCTCTAACTGTGGTCCCCCAACATCGCGAGTCCCTTCTGACTCCGGAATTTTGGTGTTACGAGGATCCTCATCCTCATCCTTATCTTCATTGTCTGACTTTGCTGCGAAATTATAGCATTCTAGCGCGGCTTGCAACTAGATGGCCCACTCAGGTTGAGCCTGCACTGAGATGGTACAGTCCTCAAATATCTTGATCTTGATTATGTCTAGGGCCTGAGAAACACTTGGATGTTCTGATTCAAATGTGAAGGTGAGTAGGAAACTGTCTGTCATAAGTGACCATGTGGTCGTCCCCTTGCGCAACTCGGTCTCTGTGTACCAGTTCCTTGGAACTGTGTCCAATGTGTGAATGAATTTGCGAACCCATTCATCCTCGGGAATGTTCGACCAATTCTGTTCACATGTCTGAATGTGTGCCCTGGGATCAGTTTCACCTGTGTACTTCTGCTGGACATACTCTCTATCGACAGAAAATATGATCACCATCAGTATTTTAATATCATCCCATGATGCGATATTCTCTTTATGCGCATACCACCATCTTGTAGGTGTGGCTCGTACTGCAAGGTCCATAGCTGCGATCCTCTGCTCGTAAGGAATCTGTTGCTCAAACTGCTCAAGGAAGTCCTGAATATCTGTTAGACCATGATATGATGGAATATCAGTGATCTCTGCGCCAATCCATCGCAGTGACTTACTCATAAACGCACATCTGCACGCTAAGACTTCGTAAAGTCTGTTCTGCCAGTTCTTTAGACCAACATCGGAATCCGATGCGCATGAGCTGTCACATCACCAACTAATGTTCCCTTCTGCGGTTGGATTGATGTAGTCATTCTGGTTCGAAGTCATATGGTAGAGGCTATCCATATTATGTGCCTCCTCCTCTGCTCGAATAGGTTCAATGTATCTAGGACCCTGGTGAGGATCCAACGACGCGATGACCCAGATCTGCGCATCCTCAAAGGTCATTTGTCTTCTCTTTAGGTCAATGACAGCCTTGCTACCGATTGCCTAGTCGATACTTAATAATGCTGGATACGGTCAACTGTCGCCAATGATTTCTATAACCTCGAAGTCCGCAAAACTACGAACACTGTCAATGTCAACTGGAACCTGCGGCACTCGACCCAATGGTTATACTCGCTGTTGATTAGCTAATCTCAGGTGGATAGGTGATCTGACTAACTGGGAGCTACCCATATATTCCCATGTCTTCTTAGTCAGAACATTCACCTCTGATCCTAGATCTAAGACAACTTCATCCATTTCAAACTCTCCAATCTGTGCTGTGAGCTTCATCTCTCTTTCGGTCCTTGTATGTCCTGTAATATTATGAACAACACGGTGCGCACTGCCCGAGAGAGAAGGTTGCTGACACTGATCTATGATGTGCTGTAGCTCGCTGATAGATTTTTCATTTCTCACAAGTTTCAAGCAACTGTGCAGGAAGGATTGTACACTTCTTCTCGATTCATCCTCGTCGCATCTTCCCGATGTGGTATCCTGCGATATCTGTTCAGGGTTATCACCACAAGGTGCTTGCTGTGGTATGCCCCTAGACGGTGGTACCTGTGATCTTGATTGTGTAGGTTCATCAAAGGAAGCCTTGGCTTCATGAAATGTCTCTTTATTCTTCTATAGGTCGAGCGCTATTGCTTTACTAGGAGCTCTACGCACCCACTCCTGACTTGTGTTCTTTTCGGTCTCCTGCGATGTCCTACTAGTAGAAACACCGCTATGAGTCACAATATTGACTCTTGGTTCTGGCTCTGCCTGCTCAGCAGCAATAAGCTGGATGTTCTAGTGTATTGTTGGTTTAGGGTCTTTGATCTTAGCTATCAAGGTAGGGAACTCCTCTATAGTATGATCATAAGATTTGCAGTAGTTACAAGTGGTAGTGGGACTCTGACAGTCCCTAGCATAGTGTCCTACAATTCCGCAGTTATAACAAGTGATTGGTCCATGACCACGGCCAAAACCTTCTCCTCTGAATCCTCCTCCACGGCCACCATAAGCCGGATCAGGCTGTGGTCCTGCTGCTGGACCCTGTGTTTCTGACTGGAATCTGTATACGTCATGTTTTCTATCTAACATGAGATCATAGGCTCGGTAATCCTATTCATCATGTTCGACAGACTTGTAGAAGACACAGTATAGGTTCTTGGATTTCTGTACATACTTCTGAAGCAAAGGGCATTGCTGAGGTGGATGTCCTTATGTTTTGCATATTTCACACCATGGCCCTTGTGTTCGTGATAAGGGGTTAGGAGCCCCTGACGCTAAATATTCTACAAAGACTGGACAGTTGTCTTTGGTATGACCCTGTGCTCTACATCATAAACACCATATGTCTTGCATAACCTCTTTTCCTTTGTTAAGTTCGTGTATCTGTAACGCTAGGTTGGCCAATTGGTTCTGTAGATTTGTCATGCCTGCATTGGTTTCAACTAAAGGTGAAGCTTCTAGCTTCATCGCCATCTCCAATGCGTCATCCTGCGTCTGGAGTTTCTGCTGCATTAGTGGCAATCTGATGTGAGGGAGCAGCACTACAATAAACCATTCCTTATGCTACTATGGCGCAAACTCAAAGCTTACTTGGTCTATAAGAGCTTTGAATTTCTGGTCAAAGTCCCATACTGATTCTGATGGTAGCTGCTTAATATCATTGAGCTCTGTTATGCACTGAGACTCAGACTTAGGTTTCTTGAACTCTTTAATCATGGCGTTCTTGACCTGGGAAAGTGTCTTGGTTATTGTGGTATACTTTATGTACCATGTTAAAGCTCGATCTTTGAGCGTGGTGACCAACTGTACAAGTTTAAGGTTATCGTCGTTGATTGTTTTAATGGTCCACATGGCTTCACATAGAAACCAATGCTGTTCTGGGTCCTCTGCTCCTGTACCCTTAAAGGTAGGTAGCTTCATATCATCTCCCATTCTATTTCTCTGTGGTAGGTTCTGATTGACTGGATTACTACCACTCGGCGGTGTAGGTGAAGGTGATGTAGCGGTAGTAGGTACTGTCTGTGAGCTACTGGATGGAGTACCTACAGGATTACTCTGAGTCCCAGTCTGTTTCTGTGGGGTATAGGGATGGTAAGGGATACCCCCCTATAGTTCTTCTGTGGTACTAGGATTCAGTTACCTAATATTGTCTGAACTATCTCCAAATCCAGGAGAGCCGAAAGCTACTTTATATTTCTTTCCACTACATGTTTGTCCAATGTCATCAAAATCACTTTCAAACTCTTGTGACATTACTATCTTTACTTATTCATCTAAAATCATTTTCATGTAGCAGCATTTTGATGGACGAGTTTAGAGATTTTAGGTACTTACCATGATATCCTTTGAAGAAGTACTGCTCAGCCTCACTGAAGCTTTTTCTCTAGTCAACTGCAAATTCTGTGATGAAGCCTCCTAGCACACTCGCAAGCCAGAAGTCGACTGCTCTCGTAATGGGATTGTCGAGTCTCTGCATGGTCTGAATCAGCTCCAGTGTCTAGACAATGTTTCTTTTCTTCTTGAATATGTTCCTATCTGTCAACTTTGATAACCAGTCGTAAAGCTCGTTTCCATAGGTTGAAAAAAATATTGCGTGTATATCTGAAGCGATATGCTTTTGTAACTAGTCCTCTGTGCTTAGCTTAGGGCTCTGATTTTCTTTCTTGGAAAACTCCCTTAAGTTTGAATCCAGCCACTGGTGAAACTCTTCTCTAGTGGGATGCCAACAGAACATTAGCGCTCAGTTGTTCAAAACCAGCAACGAAACCATTTGTTGGTTGCGATGGGCAGTCCCGGGTTTACTATAATCAACCAACAACACCCCTAGCTCACTGGCCCTTTCGGCGACAGACCGTAAAGTGGCCTGAAGTCTCACCCAAGGTGACTCTTAAGGGTTGGCCAAGGAATCAAGTGTCTTGGACCAGGTTCTGTGGCGATCCTACTTGTGACTCGCAGCTCCTCCAGCTGCGAGGTCTCTCTTTCTGCGCGTCGCGCGACCTTCTGCTCACGTCACGCGATCTCCTCGTCTCGCAGCTTGTCTAGCCATAAGATATTCCCTTATACCATCGTGCGGTCCTTTTCTACATCGCACACTTTCTTTGACTCGCGATATCTCCAACCTTACCGCGTCACCGTGCACCGTGCGACACGCAGCTCCTGCCCAACGCTAAGTCCTCAACCTGTGGTATCGTGCATCGCAGCTCCTCTACCGATGCGGTATCACCTCTCTATGATATCCTACCTCCGCGGTTTAGCGCACTTAGCGTTTCTCGTGTCGACGTGCAAGACTTAACATCCAAGGCTATTCAATACTGCAACTAGTAACTGTTTCACGCAAAGCATAAATGAACCACATACAACATGCCAAAGACTTCAACTTATGTTTATCCTTCTATATTGTTGTGAACTGATTAACACATTCATTCATTAAACTGTAAACAAAGTCCATTAAATGACTGAGAAATGCATAAGTAAACATAACAAATAATCCAATCGCATAACACTTGATTTTAACGTGGTTCACCTCCAGGATGGAAGTTACGTCCACAGAACTGTGTTTTTCTTATAGCTTAGGGGAAGGTAAAACACAGTTTTGCTGCACCGCATATGCAGCTCAATATCTTCTCTCTTAGATCTCTTTTATCTCTATATTTCTCTCCTACAATATACTCTTCCCTCTTTGTCAATCCCTGCGGATCGTTACATGCATACTCTATAAGCCAGCTACTGGTTACAGTAATATTGCTACCGCTAATAACAGAACCAGAGCTAGGCCTTTAAAACAGTCTAATAGTATGTAAAAACACTACTAACAACTGAATGAACCAACTAACTGACCAACCCTTTTACAATACAAAATATATCCCTTTATAAGCAGCCCAAAGGTCTCGCCATTACAACACTGTGGGCCTATTGCAACAGTAACCCAAAACCCTAACTAGTGACAGTTGGCCATATCTGTACTTGAGGTAGCCACTTTTTGTCACACCACAGCTCTCTGCAGTCTTCCATGCTTCCCGGCACTGATCATGGGTACTATGTACCGCTTCTCTTTTCTATCCTTCGTCTTCAATGCTTCAGCCTCGTTGCTCCTTCTCCTTTATGAGGGTCACTGAGCCCTCCTGTCTTTCGCTGCTTCCTTCAATGCAGTGGGTGAGCTCTCTCTTCTCGGTCGCTCAGGTACCGTTTCCTTTCTTTACTTCTCTATCTAAAAAGTCATGGTTTTCGGCTCTGCTCTGCAGCTGGAAACGTGCTACGGCATCGTAGCCCTGGCTTTATCTTCTTTCCGCCAAAACTTATCTCTTCGCTAAACTAGCAGCTTCTTCTATAGCTGCGGGACCCTGCTCCAACAGAGATAGAATTCAGTATTTGGGTCACATTATCTCAGAAGAGGGTATATATGTGGACCCTGAGAAGATTGAAGCCATTATGAATTTACCTACTCCAAGAAATGTGATCGATGTAAGATCTTTTATGGGACTTGTAGGATACTACAGGAAATTCACTGAGGGATTTTCCAAGGTTGCACATGCCATCACTTCTTTTGCAAAAGAAGGGGGTAAAATTCAAATGGACTTCGAAGTGTGAAGAAAGCTTCCTGCGGTTGAAGAATCTTCTCACTAGTGCACCAGTATTGAAAGTTGCATATCCAGAGAAGGATTTTGTGGTATCTATCGATGCATGCGGACAAGGGCTTGGAGGAGTCCTTATGGATGACAACCATGTGATATGTTATGAGTTTGTAGTGGTACCATTTGGTCTCACAAATGCACCAGCTACATTTATGTGCCTTCTAAATAGTGTCTTCAGAAGGTATTTGAACAAGTTTGTTCTTGTTTTCCTTGATGACATTCTTGTTTATTCTAAGAATGAGAAAGAGCATGAAGAGCATTTGAGATTGACGTTGCAATTGCTCAAGGAGCATCAGTTGTATGCAAAACTGAGCAAGTGTGACTTCTATAGAGATAGAATTCAGTATTTGGGTCACATTATCTCAGAAGAGGGTATATCTATGGACCCTGAGAAGATTAAAGCCATTATGAATTGACCTACTGCAAGAAATGTGATAGATTTAAGATCTTTTATGGGACTTGCAGGATACTACAGGAGATTCACTGAGGGATTTTCCAAGGTTGCACATGCCATCACTTCTTTACAAAAGAAGGGGGTAAAATTCAAATGGACTTCAAAGTGTGAAGAAAGCGGGCATGCGGTTGAAGAATCTTCTCAGTAGTGCACCAGTATTGAAAGTTGCAGATCCAGAGAAGGATTTTGTGGTATCTACCGATGCATGCAGACAAGGGCTTGGAGGAGTCCTTATGCAAGAAAACCATGTGATATGTTATGAGTCAATATAGCTGAAGGAGCATGAGAAGAACTATGCCACTCATGATCTCGAGCTTGCAGCCATAGTACATGCTCTCAAGATGTGGAGGCATTACTTGATGGGTAGAAGATTTGAACTCAGGATAGACCATTGTGGTTTGAAGTATCTATTTGATCATCCTACTCTAAATGCTAGGCAAGCAAGATGGTTGGAGTTTTTATGTGAATTTGATTTTGAAATCAAGCACGTAAAGGGGAAAGAAAATAAGGTAGCTGATGCGCTCAGCAGGAAGATGCAGGAAATGCATGTGGAATCTCTTAGTATTTACCAATCAGTTTTGAGATAGAAGATTGATAACCATGTTGCCAGAGATGGATTGTATGAGTAGGTAAAAGACAAATTACAGCAGCAAGGTCTTGAGAATAAGTATGAAGGATATCAATTGGAAGAAGATGGACTTCTTACTTATAAAGGCATAATTTATATTCTGGATGTAGCATATTTGAGGAGAATTGTTATGGATGAAATCCATCAAGCTCCATATTCTGGTCACCTAGGATATCAGAAGACAATTGCTACAACTAGAAGGCAATACTTTTGTCCAAGAATGAAAAAATACATGGCTGAATACATTTCAAGGTGCATGAAATGTCAATAGGTAAAGGTTGAGCATCGACATCCAGTAGGCTTGTTGCAGCCTTTTCCAGTTCCAGAATGGAAATGGGAAGTTATCTCCATGGATTTTATTACAGGATTGCCAATGAATTGGAGAAAACATGATTACATCATGGTTGTGGTGGACATGTTGACAAAAGAAACACATTTTATACCAGTGAAGTCTACACATAAGACTAATGACATTGCAAAGATATTCATGAAGGAGATTTTCAAATTGTGTGGATTGTCGAAGGAAATAGTTTCTGATAGAGATGTCAAGTTCACTTCCAATTTTTGGAAGGGGTTGTTTACAGATTTGGGTACAAACCTAAACTTCAGCACTGCATACTATGCTCAGATAGATGGGCAGATAGAGAGAGTTAATCAGGTGCTTGAAGATATGCTTTGCATGTACGTGATGGACAAACCAACCAAGTGGGAAGATTACTTACACTTGGTAGAGTTTGCTTATAACAATGGACAACAGGAATCCTTGGGCATGAGTCTGTATGAAGCTTTGTATGGAAGAAGGTGCAACACAATAGTGACTTGGGATAATCCAGTGAACAAGGTTGTTCTTGGACCAGAATTGCTCAAGGAATGGAGCAAGAGGTTGTAAAGATCAGACAGAATCTAAAAGCAGCACAGGACCGACATAAGAGCTATGTAGATAAGCATAGGATGAACATAGAGTTTAGTGTTGGGGATCATGTCTACCTCACACTACTACATTTTGACCAAAAATCCGACGGCTATCATGTCGGATTTTCGACACTTCCCTGTCGCATGAACGACACTTTGATTTTTTTTTAACCGTCGGAAACTTGTCGTCGCTTAACCGACACTTAAATAACCGTCGGTTAAGAGACCCTTATGTAGCCGTCACTTGAATGTAAAGCGTCGCTTAAGCGACGGAATGTTTTCGACGGGAGCAAATTTTTTTTGACAAAATAACCTTTATAACCGTCGCTTAAGCGACGAATATCAACTAAAAGCGTCGGAAAACCGACACATAGTACTGTCGGAAAAGCGACACATATTAAAAGAAACGTCGAAAATGCGACAGAATAATGGCGTCAGAAAAGAGACGACAGTTAAGCAAAGGCATCGGAAAAGCGACAGAAGAAACCGTCGCTTAAGCGACGCTTGGAGAAATTTAAAAAAAAAAAAATATTGTGTAAATATTGTGAATCTATTGATGGGAGCTGATCATTCCAGACCCTGATCCTATTGCTAATGGATGGGGAGTCATTGATCAGCTTAGCCACCCGTTAAGTCAGACCAGTTGGTGCAGACCCAAGATAATTATATAGAAGGAGAACCAAATTGGTGAAAGTGGGGTAGTGTTATAGTCCCACTGTGGTTCTATTCCTTAGAAAATTGGTTGGTGCACTCCTGCAATGGGGTCATTGATCAGCTTAGCCATCCGTTAAGTCAGACCAATTGGTGCAGACCCAAGATAAAAATATGGAAAAATGGTTGGTGCACTCCTGCAATGGGGTCATTGATCAGCTTAGCCATCCGTTAAGTCAGACCAGTTGGTGCAGACCCAAGATAAATATATGGAAGCGCCGATCTCTTGAAAGGAACTTAATGCCCAAACTTCAGCATTGGAAGCTTTCACAAGTTCATGTGCATAATTTTCCATTTGCTTGTCTTGAATAAAGAGGCTTGAATTCAAAGATCATCTTTTGTCAACAAAATCTGAAACATTGCATGAACATAAAAGGTTAGCATTAATAAAAGTATGTCTCGTGGCCTAGCTCTTGACTGGAGTATTACTTCGTTTAGCAAAACTGTTGTTGAAAGCTCTACAACTTGAAAAATATACAATTCCTAATCTATGCAATAAAATTCCGATACAAAGAAGAGTAGTCACTTTGCATATTGGGAAAGCTGTGATACCATTACTCATGCTGGATACCTCAAAGTTATGAGATCCTATGACAAGTTACATTACACCACAGAAAAATTTGGGGTTTGCTCCTGCTATAACTGGCTTTGTAAATCCTTCAGAGATACAATCAACGAAAACGTCCAGAAAAAATACAACTGAAAGGCTAAAACGTTGCTTAACATTCAGATAGCAGAATACAATTCCTCCAATTTCTTACAAAGAGGGAAAAAAATGTAACCAAAAAGAAAGCTCCTGTACTCGTGCCAAGAAAAGAGACAATCTTTGCAGGTCACTTCCGCTACATTGGAAGATTTTGTAACTTCTCAAAGAAACCTGCTCTAGTCCTTTTGCATGTCGAATAATTTATTCCAAGAGATAGAAGTCAGAATTAATTTCAAAGTACCCAGGCATTGGTAACAAAAGAACACGAGCACTTAATCGCCATGCCTTCAATGTGCTATCGAGTACCCAATCAAGCATGGGCTTTCCCATCAGCAAATCATAAAGACTGGTTTGGAATTAAGTCTCAAACCATCACTAACCATATTCATCTGCATCGTATCCATCTTGCATGTTGTCTGAAGCTACACCACCTTCCCCAATAAAAGGTTCTCCGTCTGAGCCTTCCCCCCTGCCATCATCTTCAGTGTCATATTCATCTGTAGAGGCATGTTTGTTTCAGTTAGTTTGTCTACTTCTCACTCTACTATGGTCAACGGAGTGTGCACGTGATGGAGGGTTTCATGACTTCCATTTGGAAAATGACTTTGGCCCAATGCTCTTCATGCAATGATTACAGCCATATGCAAACACAAAGATGGACATAAGAAGGGAATAATACTTATTGGTTATGTTATCACTCAGAATGAATTTCTCAAAAGTTTATATTGATTGATTTGGCATTGAAGGTTCAAGGATACATTGGTGATTGATTTGGTATCAATGCGTCATGGATACATTAGTGACTCATTCAGCATAGATGGTTTGAGTTATTTATCCAAACTTAGCGCATCAAAGTTACAGATTGAACTAATACAGAACTTCAGAGCAGTTCTTTAGGGATTCGTCCACATTCGTACCAATACAGAGTTTAACATATTTTTGAGTTTAGTAGGCTTCTCATGGTTACATCTGACATGCAATACATGGTGCAGGCATGGGAAAGAGAGAACTCTGAAAGCATATTTTCACATTACCGAGATTTGCTATTGGGAAATTTTCTGTATTTAAAACTTTCCTATTTTTCGAAATTGATCATATTTTTGGATATTCTCTGTGTATAACAACCTTTTGTTCATATGACTATCATTCTGTCCCTGATGACCTGAAAGTGTTATGTCCAAAATTAAGAAGCATACAACTTTTTTCAATATAAAAAAAGACAAGACAGCGAGATAAATGCATGCTTGAATATCGCTCCACCTCCTTTATGTACATGGACTTGACTGTTTGACGAGACACCTTTCCTTCCACTCTGACTTCTCCCAAATAGCTTGCTCCATCTTGCTAAGAGAATCCTCGCCCTGTTAGAAATGTCTGATCTTCAACCCACATCAACAATCATGAAGGTCTAAGGAAGGGGCAAAAAAGTGGTATCCAGAGTAATATACAAATTTTAAAATATTCTTCTCCAAAAAATAAAATTATTCAATGGTTAAATGCAATGGCTCACCTATTATGCAATGTTAAAGGCATACATTTTATCAAACTATAAAAGCTGGGAAATTGTGCATACTATATCATAGAGGACAACTTTGGAAATCATGTTTACTCTATCTCATATCTGAATTTTCATTTCCAAATTTAAACAACAGAAGTAGACACACAGCACACAAGAAAACCATAAACTTATATAAAATAAGAGTTTATTTAGCATTCTGT
>LPNX010010921.1:3528-19362 GCA_001517045.1 Pseudotsuga menziesii | reverse complement strand
GTGAGAGCGAAGACACAGCAATCCCTTCAGAAAGTGAAGATATCTTGGGCTGCAAATACCAACCATCCCCTTTACTGGCCTCCAGAGCCCACCAAACTCGACCCTACTCTCGCACCCTCTCTCTCACCTCATTGAAGAGATTCGCATCATCAAGAGTCCCTTCAACAGTGAAGGAATACATATCCAAAAACCTCATGGAATAGCAGTCCCTTCATTATTTTATCTCCGAAACGAATGAATACCCCTTTTCTCATCCAAAAAAGCAATCAGAAGATATATCAGGTATGTGTCCACCCTAAGGAAGCCAGTGAGAAAATGGATGGTTCCCGCGCGCGCCATTATTTTAGTCAAGTCATTCAAATGGGTGCATATACCTATATTTCTTGTGAATTCACATTGAGATCGATTCACCGCCAAGCCCAATGTTCACCTAAAATACATGTATTCTCAATGAATTTAATAATAAAAAATGTGTGTTAAGGTTCCCTTACCAATATTGTCAAAGAGTAATAATGTGTTGCTTTCACTCACATTTATTGCCTTTCCTTGGCCTCATGCTACCCAAATTCATCTTCAAAGTGTTGATTGTATAATGGAAATTGTTGCTTGACTACTACTCTATAGAAAGAACATATTTGAAGAAACAAACAACATTCTTATGGATAAATATGGAGACCACATTTACAAGCCATTCCTTAGGTGATATTAGTTAGTTTATCTCATTTCCATTGGATTAATAAAGCATTTGTTCACTCTCTCTCCCTCGCCCAATTGTCATTTAAATTCATATTTTGAATGGTATGTTAGTTAGTATGCATGCATAAAGGTTAGGATGGTATATTAGTTAGTATGCATGCATAAAGGTTTCATTTCTTATCTTTTTCATTATTTATACATATCTCCTAATGATTGAGTGAGATTGACTTTTGGTACACACAAAGAAAATACATTAGTGACACAAATGATAATTTCCATACTAATATAAAGTTTACATAAAGTTTAACCAATTGATTTTTTTAAACATATAATATGTCATAACTTTGTCGGTTCCCTCACGGGTTTATAGGAGAAAACAAAAATGAGCCAAGAAAGTTGAAACCATAGAAAAGAATAACAGTTTCACCAACTATAGAATAGAAACTATTAGAACCAAATTTATACATATTGCATTCCAATTAGTATTGGCATGAAACATCATTTTACAATACTATGGGACCAACTAGCACTTGCAATTGATCATGAGTCGTCGCTTAAGCGACGCTTGCTAGGCTAGCCATCGCTTAAGCGACGCTTATGAGCCTAGCCGTCGCTTAAGCGACGCTTATGAGCCTGGCCGTCGCTTAAGCAACGCGTATGACCATAATTTTAAAAAAAAATTGAACTTTGTGCTTGCTTGGTAGGTTGAAAAGAAAAAATCCACGCACCGTCGGAAGTAACTGTCGCATTTTGCATCAAAATGTAGTAGTGTCAGAGTGAGGGCAAAGAAAAGTTACTTGAAGCTTTGAAGTTGTGCCAAGCTATCACCTAGATATTGTGGGCCGTTTGAAGTGCTTGAAAGAATAGGGACAATTGCATATAGACTTGCATTTCCTGCTAGTACTAGAGATCATAATGTTTTTCATGTTTATTTGCTTAAGAAATATGTACATGATCCTAACCATGTGATAAATTGGGATGTGATTCAGGTGGAACCCAAGGGAGAGTTCCAAATCGAGCCAATGCACATCCTCGACAGGAAGGTCACAATGCTCCGGAACCGGGCCATAGGGCAGGTAAAGGTGCAATGGGGGAACTACATACCTGAAGAGGCTACATGGGAGCTGGAGGATTCCATGCGATTGGCACATCCATTTTTGTTCAATTCTACGGAACATTGAGGTGGTACCAGTGTAGCATTTTGTTCAAATATTGTAAATCACTGAGGACAGTTCTATTGAAGGGGAAGGGGAATGTAACACCCTAATTTTGACCTCGATGCATTAAATATACATGATACATATATTGTAAATGATCACAGTGAGGAGATAAAGGAAAATGCCCCACCATCGATTTGGTTATGTTATGTTTTGGATTGGAATTGTCACTGATGGTATATCGGTACATGCGAAATACATATTAAGTTGTGGTATCATGTAACTATGCATTTTTAAATTAAATAATCCGAACTAGCTATGTTTACTACAACCAAATTGAGAAGGGGCATGATTTCCTAAGGTTAAGGGGGGGATTGATAAACCTAGATTCTGTGGGAAAAGCCATGTGTCACCACTCTTTTTGCTCACCTTCCCTTGTCTCATCCAACCACCACCTTAATTGTTCTATTGTTAGATGGGGCATCTAGTTGTTGGCAAGAAAACCACTACGCTCATGCCTCCACTCTCTCCATGACACACCTTTTGGGTTTTGGATGGTCTGTCCACTATCCTGATCGTGATATGTTCGCTTTCCCCATGCAGAGTGGAGTTAAAAAGGGATTACAATCCTTGTGTGGGGGTTCGTTCTCCTCTTCCTCACCGACTGTTGGCCTGAGGATCGGTCCTTCCTCTTGTTCATGCAGAAAGTCCGTGTTTTGATTCCACCATTATCAGACTGTGAAATGTTGCCATGGTTTTTCACTGTGGGATGTTTTCTATGGTTTCCTTGGTAATATGTCTTCCTCCTGTCTATGTTGAAGATCAGTTTCCTGCCTGTGTTCCTGTTGTAGTTGTACAGACATTTCATTATTGATCGTGGACTGTGGTTCATTGGATGTTGTTTTGCACATTTGTTGGCTGAGTTACCTTTGTGATTTGGGCTGCTGTAGATTTTTGTGGAATCGTTTTGGCCACGATAGGTCCAAGAACGATTCAGGGGTTTGTTTTCCCCTATCAAAGATTTAATTGTTGGTTTGCTGCATGAAAACAGTGGTTGGTCTTCGGATTGCAATGGAGTGGTGACGAGGGCCTGATGTGTTTGAAAAACATGGTGTGTTTGGGAACCACACAGATAGAGCTAGAGGGCTAGCTTCCTTCTCCATATCCCTTGAATAGAATTGGAAGGGAGATCAGGGTCTGAGGGACTGCGTTGCAGAGAAAGGACTAATTTCCTTGTGTTGGGTGTGTGTGGGTGTCTTAGAAGCTAGGTTGGTTCTGGTGTAGGTGTCTTTAGCTATTCAATGAGCTCACCAGCTTATCATTTAGCCTTTCCCAGCTCCTGGATGGCCTGATAAACCCAACTTTGTTGGCTTGGTTGTTCCATTGTTTGCCTGATAAACCCAACTGTGTTGGCTTGGATGAACTATGTACCCTTGTTGTGTTGTTATCCTTGTCTATGTGTAAGCCTGTTAGTTCCTTATTCCTTGGGGAATCATGCTCGGCTCAGGGGTGGAAGCATTGCTGAGAGATTAAGGAGCACGTGGGCGTATGGTTGGGTGGAACGTTGCAGTGATGTAGCTGGTTGCGGGACAAGTTCTTATTAAAATAAGTATTCTTTCCTAATTTGTGTCTGCAGGCATATTTACCATTGATGAATGATAATGTACATGTTGAATTCTGAAATTGTATATGAATTCATGTTGTTTTTATTTCGCTGTGTATATGAATGATTAATGCATCGTAGTATGTTTTATGTTTTTAAGTATCTTGCTTCAGCATTATATGTATGTATGTTTCATGTTCATGGGGGTAGATTCCTGGATGATTTGATGTGTGGTAGTGTCCTCTTCACCAGTCGGAGGGTTGAGGGTGTTACATTGACATATTTTCCAATATGGCTATACTCATACCATGCAAGAAGACTACAATAGTAGAACAGTTCATCTTTGAGCATGTTTGGAAACATTATGGCCTCCTGACGACCATTATTTTTGAAAAATATGTTAGATTTGTCAGCACCTTTTGGCAAACGCTCTGGAAACATCTTGACACGAGAATGTTTTTGTAAAAAACCTTCCATCTATAGACAGGAGAATAGGTATAAGTTGTAAATTGCTTAGTCATACAATTGCTTCGCATGTTCAACCAAAAGCATTGTCGAACATGGGATGACATCCTTCCATACATACAACAAAAATAAAATCATGCTCAACATAGATCTATGTGAAAGAGTCCATTTGAGATATGTTACAGATTTCAACCCTCAGTTCCTATCAACTTAATCAGTTCCTCGACACTGTTGAATGACATCGACTTCAAAGGACAAGAAGTGGAGAAAGCATTGAAGTTCATAGATAAAATCTACAACATTCAGAAGCAAAAACATGACATGTTGCAATGAGCTAATGAAAAATATATGTTCCAAAATGACAAGTATTATATTCCTCATTCATTCCAAATTGGGGATCAAGTCTGGTTACATCTAAGGAAGGAGCGCTTCACTGGTCCATACAGAAATATTGAGCCTTTGTGATATGGTCCATACAGTATCCTTCAACAGATTGGAGAAAACTCTTTTCAGTTCAACATTCCTGCATGCCTTGGCCTACATCCAGTTTTCAATGTATATCTACTTCAACCATACCATGCACCATTGTTGGAATATAACAACTTGCAGATAACAGAACCTAAAGACATCCATCCAGATGTCCAAAAACCTCTTCTTTGTGACACCGTTGTGGGATGATGCATACACCATACAAGGGTGGACTGCAGTCCCTTCTTTCAAGTGGCTAAAGCTGGAAAAATCTCGGTGCAAGGAAAATGGTACTATGCTACTAAAGTAGTGAACAAGTTTCCTCACCTGAACCAATACATAATGAAGACCATTGTTCCTTAAGGAAGGAGGAATGATCCAACCAGCAGTTGGAAGGTTGTCAAGATTTGACAAATTCTAGCACTTCGACTGATTCGACTACTTTGACTAATTCAACAAGTTTTCCTTGAGATTCCTTCCTCGACATGTTCTCCTCAACATGTTCGCCTCAATAGTTCCACCTCAACATACAAGATATCGACATGCCTTTTCAATATCGATGATTGTCAAACATCGACAGAATGCCTCTATCTTCTAGTTTTATGTGATGGTTGAACTTCTGAACCATTATTATTTCTTTTGTAAATGAACATAATGGGTAGTCACCAAAGCGTCTTAGCATAATATATAAGCATGTACACTAATGTAATATACAACATTCAGATTCCTCCATATTTCATAGAGAATAAGTAATAAATTGGTTTCAATTCTTGCATATTGTTTGTGCATGTACTTTTTGTTGAGCTAAGTGTATTTCTTACTTTACTTGTTCTTCTTATATGCTTCCACCATAATAGTACCCAACTCATTCAGTTGACTATTTTCTCCAGCGTGCACATGGGAATGGCCTGGATCAAGGGAATTATTTAAGGATTTTGCAACTATTATGTGTTGAATGTGTATGTACATGGTTTTATATTTATGTTATCTTGCTACATACTTGTATTCTTTGTTATGGGATTGGTTTTTATTTTCCTACTTTCTACTGAACTTCTTCGACAGGAAGCTTCCTGCATGTATTCAATTCATTCTTATCTGGCATATTTAACTGGTAGACTTCTACATGCAACTATTTGTAATGAGGTATAATCATAAATTTAATTTTCAAGTAAGTTTATAGTTTGGAATGCATGCTTTAACCATACATCCTAAGGTCATGTTGTCAAGAGTCTTGAAGCCAAATTTGAGTAGAAAGAAAATATTACCCTAACTTAATATTTTTCTTGCATGCAACTACGATATTACATGAAAATCATAGTCAAACCAATATCACCAAGACCAAGAAGATCTAACAAACCCCTAAATACCCATGTACATTAGTCTATCCAAAATGGTAATGATAAAAAACATTTTACAAGAAATAAATTATCTAACCCTAACAACATTCTAATTTAGAGGAAAAGAAATTATTTCTTAGCATCTCAGGAAAACTGTACATTAAGATATCAATTAATCATACTGCATATAACCTACACTTTCTTCCAAAAGAAACAATCATAATATAGAAATTATTAAGACATATTAAAGAAAGAAAATTACCTAGGAACAAAATGTATGAGTAGTAGCTTAAGAAACGTATCTGGAAACCATTCAGGAAAATTGATAAGGGACCTCCCATTTCCACCCTACCATAGATAAATACAAGGGTTCAACATCCTTCAACCCTTGCAGGTATCATGCCCAAGCTAGACCAAGCTTACTATAAAACTAGGATTAGGGTTCTTTCTTGTGAAGCTCTTGTATTTAAGTAGATGTTGCCATCACGTTCCCTTACTCAACATTCTGGATTTCCTTATTTGGATCAACTTCCTTTTTTCTGGAATTATTTCTTTCAAGAACACACCAATCGAATGAAACTATCTCTGAGTACTTGGGTGGAAATCCATGCCAGACCTTTTTGGGAAAGCAGGTAGCATTGCCTCTACAAGATCCTCTATATACCGTACATTCTTATTTTCTTAGAATATTTTAAAGGGATGGTTTTCTCTCTCTCTTTTCAGGTTCAAAGGGCTATGATTAGAGATGAAATTCAAAAAGAAGAAAAAATATGGACTTGTTTCTCATTAGAATAATAAAATAGCTCAATAGCCCCATTGAGTAGTCATTCCAGAATAAAAGAAGTTTCTTGAACCAAGAAGTAGCCAGGATGTGTCTTTTCATTTCCTCACATTTTTATTTAGGTTTTTAATTATTAAATATCTTGTTTAGGTTTTCTCTTTTCTTAAACTTTTATCTCATAAGTCCTAGATCCGTAATAAGCTTGGTCCGCTTTTTGCAATAGTGTTCCCAATTCAAGGTGCGAGAAGTATTTAAAATCCCATTTTTATAAAATATCATAGTTTATGATGCCTCACGTCATTCATAGGTTCAAACTTATAACTTAACCAAAAACATGCAATATGTTTAGGGGGACTATCGGATGTCACAATCACTCTCTCTCTAGTGGATTCATGCCCCAATTCTTTGAGTGGAGTCAAGCCCTCAATCTCCTAAGTCTATCAAAGCAATTCACAACTTACAAAAATAAATAACATTACTTAGAGTGCTTTTTGTTAGATTTTTATCATTCAATATAGCATTATATTAGGATCTTTAACTGAGAGAATAACAAGCACAAAAATCAAACACAAGAGACAATGAACACAATGTTTTTCCTCAGGGAAACCATAAATGGAGAAAACCATACAACTTCCTCAGAGATAGAATCAACACCAAAAGTAAAACCCCAAAACAATAAGATGATCTCCTGACAGTAGTAGTCTCTTTCTCTCTAGCCCCAACAACTTCTTCTCTGTTAACTATGCGCTACAACTGAGTGTGAGTGAGTGTGTGATAAACATAGAGGTTCACTCTCTATTTATACTAATTCCTGACTTGAAAATAACTCACTACGGCCGACTTCTCTAGGAGAGTCTAATAACCCTAGGTCCCCACAACTGCGGGGACTTTAACCCTTGATCAATAGGAGGGTTACCCACAATGACTTGACATGAATTATTCACATTATAGAAAATATCGATCATAACATTAGGGCATGACATGACTCAATTACATTACAAACACTTCCTGGAATAAACATTGGGGTACAATACATAAGATATACAAGTGAATACATTCTGAAGTTAAAATTACATCAACACTCCCTCTTAACTAGGAAGGTATTCTCTCAAAACAATTTATCAGCACAAGTCTTCTTCTCTATATCATCTGGATCATCATTGAGTCCTCATCATATTTAATTCATATTCATCTTCAAGTCATTTTCATCTTGATCTGGATCATCACTCGATTTGGATCATCATCACTGGATCTAGATCATCACTGGATCTGGATCATCATCACTGTATCTGGATCATCACTCAATTTGGATCATCTCTGCTAGATCAACATCATTGGATCTAGATCATCACTTGATCTAAATCATCACTACTGGATCATCATCACTTGATATGGATCATCAATGGGTTATCATCATTGGTGCTATCTCTTGATTCTTCTCATCACAGGAAGTTCTACAGAGCCAGCCCTTTCTCATGCTGGTTGTAGGCCTAGCCTCCAAGTAGTTCTTCATCTTCTTCAACACTTATATCTGAACCAGTTAGAAAGTCTCATCCAACACTTATATCTGACCATGGGAGGGCCCAACCTGCCCCCATGTCAGAATGGCACGCCCACCACTCACATCTGACAATAAGAGGAACACATCCACCATCATGTCAGAATGGACCAACCCTTACATCTGACCATGGGAGGGCCCAGCTTGCCCCCATGTCAGAATGGTCCAACCCTTACATCTAACCATGGGAAGGACTATCCTGCCCCCATGTCAGAATGGCTCTCAGTCCCAGACTGAGGTTTCCTGGTAATTGACCAGGTGCCTCCATTCTCCCAGAGAATGGAATCAGCCCTTACATTTGACCATGGGAGGGCCCAGCCTGCCCCCATGTCACAATGGACTAGCCCTTACATCTGACCATGGGAGGGCCCAGCCTGCCCCCATGCCAGAATGGCTCTCAGTCCTAGACTAAGGGTTCTTGGTAACTGACCAAGTGCCTCCATTCTCCCAGAGAATGGCATCAACCCTTATATCTGATCAAGAGGGAACCCATCCCTCAATCACATCAGAATGGCCATGAACTTATATCTGATCATGTGAGACTACATCCCATAGTCATATCAGAATGACCCTCAGTCCTAGACTGAGTATTCTTGGTAAATGACCAGGTACCACCATTCAGAGAATGGCAATCACTGCTTATATCTGATCATGTAGGAACCAATCCTATAGTCACATCAGAATGTCTTGACACTCATATATGACATGGAAGGAACCAATCCTCTCACCGTGATAGAATGGATCAACCCTTACATCTGACCATGGAAGGAACCAATCCTCCCACCATGTCAGAATGGATCACAGAATCATCACTTTCCCTTGGAGGGAACCTCGATCTAGAGAACACCAAGCTTCTCCCTAGAGTACTCAAACTTCACTCTGGTTAATGGCTTCGTCAACACACCAGCTATCTATTTGTCTATCACAACATAATGGAGCTTCAATACTCCTCTCTGCACCATATCCTTGATATAGTGATACTTGATCTCAATATTCTTCGGCTTGTCATGGAACACTAGGTTCTCTGACAAATTCACACAACTCTGGTTGTTGCAATATATACAAGTAGCATCTAATTGGAGATCAAATAAATCAGACAGTAGCTTCCTCAGCCATACTACCTCACAACTAGATGAAAAAGATGCAACATACTCTGCTTCAGCTGTACTCAGCGCCACACATGATTGCTTCCTGCTAAAACAAGAGATCACAACTAATCCCATACTAAAGCAACACCCTGAAGTGCTCTTCCTGTTAATGGAATTCCCTGCCCAATCTGAATCAACATAACCCTCCACGTTAATCTTCTGATTCACCTCATACTTGAGCCCATAATCAACTGTACCCCTTAGGTACCTCATAATATGCTTTTCAGTAATTAAGTGAACATGTCTCAGATCTTTCAGGAACTAGCTCAAGGTGTTCACAGCAAAGAAAATATATGGTCTTGTGTTCATCAGGTACATGAAGGACCCAATCATCTGATGATACATCATAGCATCAACCACTTTTGATGAAGCATCACTCAATAGCTTCAGGTTTGATGCCATAGGTGTGGTCATGGCCTTGCAATCTATCATCCTGAACCTCTTCAGCATATCTACCTTATACTTCCCTTGTACCAAGGAAATTCCATCTGCATTCTGCCACACCACCATGCCTAGAAAATAGTGCATCATACCCAATTCCTTCATTTCGAACTCGGCAGCAAGCTTCCTCTTTGTATCAGCAATCAACCCATCCATAACTGTTACAAACAGATCATCTACATACAGTAGGAGTATCACTAGGTTACCATATTCAACCTTGTAATAAAGGTTAGAATTTTCTTTACTCTTGGTAAAGCCCAAACTGGATAGAAAGCTGTTAATTCGATTGTACCATGTCCTGGGTTCCTGTTTTAAATAGTACATGGCTTTCTTCAATTTACATACATGAGAATCCCTGTCATGTTGATGTATATATAACTTTGGAATGTATTTCAATTGTATTTATTATGTATTGTAACCCGATGTTTATTTCGATATGTACTTCAGTCATGTCATTCCCCAATGTTCCTATCAGTAAGTTATATAATGTAAGCACGTCATGTCAAGTCATTGTGGGTAACCCTCCTATTGGCTAAGGGTTAAAGTCCCTGCAGTTCCGGGGCACTAGGGTTATTAGACTCTCTTAGAGAGGTCAGCCCTAGTAGTGTTTAGTCAAGTCAGGAATTAGTATAAATAGAGAGATAGCTTCTCTAGTTATTACACATCTCATACAGACTCAAGTGTAGTGCATAGTTGAGGAAGTTGAAGACACCGGGTCTAGATAGAAAGAGGTTACTGTTGTCGGGAGATCACCTTACTATTTTGGGGATTTACTTTTGGTGTTGATTCTATCTTTGGGGAAGTTGTAGGGTTTTCACCATTTATGGTTTCCCCAAGGATAAACACTATGTTCATTTTCTCTTGTGTTTGATTGCTGTGCTTGTTATTCTATCAATTAAAGATCCTAATGTATTTCTAGCTTAATGATAAAATCTAACATGGTATCAGAGCTAACTTGAGAAGAAGACACTGTGCAGCTGTGGGAACTAGGGATTCCTACTTTGTGGATCTCTCTCCATATATTTTCAGCAAAATAAGGTTGGAATAACTCTCCTCCCTAGGGCGCATCTTTCTGTCGAAGCAGAATCCAATTCTGAGGTTTTTCGGTTTTTGACCTGACACTGCTATCAAAAATTAGGGCTTCTCACAGAAGAGGGATTTTTCAGTGATCCTAGGCCTGGATTGATCTCCTCCCCAAAATTGAAGTTAGGGATAAAATTCAAAGTATTTGGTTGGACAGAACTCCAGAAAAGCAAAACCCTAATTTGCTACCGGACCAGCACTACAAGATTTCAGCTCCAAATCCATATCTGACATATTGACCTGGTAAGATCTAAATATTTTGTATTTCCATTTGAGGTTCTCAGTTTAAGATGTATCATCATACCAAGCTTGATGAAAAGCTTGAGGGAGCTGATAAATTCCAAGCCTAGAAGTATAGGATCTCCCTGGTCCTAGAAGAAAATGAGTTGGACTCCTATATTAGTGAGGAGGTTCCAGTTCCAGAGGGAGATGAGGCTAAGGCCTTCCACAAGAATAAGTTGGTTATGGCAAAGAGAATCATTTCTAATTCTATCAAGGACCACCTCATACCACATGTGTCCTCCCTAAAGACACCTAAATCTATGTTTGATGCCCTAGCCAAATTGTTTGAAGGGAAGAACATAAACTGGAAGATGACTCTGAGAAACCAAATGAAGAATGTAAAGATCTAGAATGCTGAGACCATCCAGTATTACTTTACAAGGGTATCTTAGATCAAGGAACAAATAGAAGAAGTAGATGAAGAAGTGGAAAATGCAGAGATTGTGATGACCACCTTGAATTGTCTCCCTAGATCATGGGACTCTTTCATTCAAGGAATCTGTGCTAGAAAGAAGTTAGTCAAATTTAGCAGACTATGGGAAGAATTCTCTCTAGAATAAGCTTGGATAGCATGTCAAGAAGAAAATATGGGAAGTGAAGATCAAGCTCTCACAACCCACACCAAGAAAACCAAAAGGGACTATCATCACTCCAAAGGTAAGCCTCATCACTCTAGAATAGATTGGGCTACTGTTAGATGTTACACATGTGATGAGAAAGGTCACATATCCAAATTCTACCCTAACAAAGGGAATTCAAAGAAGAAGAAGGAAAAAAAGAGAAGACATCATGCTCATGCTGTAGAGGATGATTAACCTTCCATAAAGAGAATCAAACAAGAAAGTGATTCTTCAAGTGATGAAGAATATGTACTGATCTTCGCTCTCACGGGAACTGTTTCACATGGAAGCAATGATTGGATCATAGACAGTGGTGCTTCCAAGCACATGATGGGTTTCAATGAATCATTTGTGAAACTATCTGAACATGAATCACCTCACAAGGTGAAACTTGGGGATGAATACCAGTATCCAATAAAAGGTAGTGGTGAATCCTCCTATAAGCTAGACTCTGGAAAGTCTATGAAGATGAAGAATGTATTATTTGTTCCAGGACTAAAGAAGAACCTACTCTCTGTATTTGCATTGGATGCAAAAGGTAAGAGGGTTTCTTTTGTAGATGGCCAAGTTCTGATGTGGCCAAAGGGAAAGACTTTTGATGATGCAATAGTGATTGGGGAACAAGAAGGAGGTCTATACAAGTTGAAGGGCCAACTAGAACAAGATTTGGTTCATGATTTAGTAGAACCAAATGAACTTTGGCATAGAAGGATTGCACATGTGAATTACAGAGCACTACCACTTGCAAACAAAGTTGTTGAAGGTCTTCCAAAAATTCAAGAAAAAGATGACGGGGTCTGCAAAGGATGTACAAAAGGAAAGAATACAAAGAAGACATTTCCAAGTAGCGAGAGCAAATCAAAAGGAATCTTGGAAATCATCCACTCCAATGTATTCGGTCCAATGTCATCAAGTTCTCTAAGCAGGTATGCATACTATGTTTCTTTCATTGATGATTTTTCTATGAAGACATGGATTTAATTCATGAAGAACAAAGATGAAGTATTCAGCAAGTTCAAGGAATTAAAAGCCTTGATCTAGAACCACACTGAAAATAATATCAAGACTTTTCAATCAGATAATGGCAGAGAATTCACTTCAAATGAGCTCAAAGAACTATGTAAAGACGCAGGGATTAAGAGGGAGTTGTCCACTCCTTATAATCCACAACAGAATGGGATTACAGAAAGGAAGAATAGAACTATCATGGAAGATGCAAGAGCAATGCTTCATGATCAAGATCTTCCTATGCATCTTTGGGTAGAAGCTACCAGAACAACGGTGTATGTACAAAACTGTACTCCACACAGAGTACTCGAGAACAAGAATCCTGAAGAAGTCTTCTCTGGTAAGAAACCAGAAGTCAGCCATCTTAGAATATTCGGTTATCCAGTGTACATACACATTCCAAAAGAGAAGAGAACAAAATTAGATCCTTCAAGAAAGAAGGGTATATTTGTGGGATACTCTGAAAGCTCGAAGGCTTATAGAATATACTTCCCAAGGTTCAAGAAGATTGACATCAGCTTACAACAAATCATTAGAGAGAATTTGAGGTCAAAAATGGGCCTCCTAAGAGATGTACTACAAAAATATTAGATATATTAAAATAGTATGAGTTAGGGGTTTTATGGGGTAGGTATATATGACAGCTCACCTCCTACACTACTTTTTATGCACAATGTAAATAACCATGGTTAAATTACTTTTCTAAATTGACTATAAATAAAATTAATAAAATAACTCCACAATGATGTGACTAAGATTAATTGTAAATTCCCAAAAATTTATTGTCCTTTAGCATTTATTTGTCTTGAACTTGTAAATGAAATTAAACAAAAAAAAAATATTTTTAGGAGTTATTTATTTAATTTATGTTGACTTTTTTGTATTTAGTACATTCATCATCAATTTAATTTTAATGTGATTTAATTGAGATTTATTTACATGTAAAATTTTAACAATATTATTATAATATTTATTGCATTATTAGAATAAATTAATGCCAAAATGATAAATTTTTTTATATATTCATTTTATTATAAATGAATTTTATAGTTAAATCTCTTATAGAAAATAATATAAGACTTACTTTATTCTTAAAAATTGAGTGTATATATATATATATATATATATAATCTTTAGAACATTATTATTTTGTAAAACATTTTTATTTTATTTTATTGTAAATGAATGTTATATAGTTAAGTCTCTCATAGAAAATAATATAAAACTTGATTTATTCTTAAAAATTGGCTAGTGAAAATATATAAAAAAAATTAACTATTAATATTATCTTTAGAACATTATTATTTTGTAAAACATTTTTCCTTAAAGTTTTAAAAATTATGATGTAATTGAATTTTTTAGAAATATTATAATACATTGCCATGTATTATTATGTGTACTAGTGAAATAAAATGGAAAATTTGTGTCTATGTGTATATATATATAGAGAGAGAGATAAATAGTTATAGTTGTTTACTTTGCAAAAAATATATGTCATGTAAATGTTAAATTTAAAATATTTATACAAAATATTTCAATACATTGTCTCATTTTATTGCATTCTCCTACATTTTATTGTAAGCCCACAAAATGGTGTTAAAATATGTAAATTCATGCTTCCTTCCCTTACAAAATATTTTAGGGGTATTCCTCTAAAAAGGGTTGCAATCCTCTCGTTGATACCCTAATCAATATTATAGATGATTTTGAGAATGGATCCCTAAAGAGTGAGGATTCCATGGAAAGGGAGGTATATTTTTCTATTGGTCCCCATCTTCGAAGGGGATTATTATTACAATCTTAGATCTAAAAAATCTATGGAGTTTGAATTGTTGGGAGGGCTAGCTCTAGATTCTATGGGGAGTCAAGAAATTTGGCGATAGGAATGAAGCCAAATTTCAAACATTCTCAAGAAAAAGCTATTAAAGACATCTAATAGGGAAGTAAAAAATTGATCACATGGTTCCTTAGAGTGGGACAAGCCATCTAGTGGCTGCCCCATGAAAATGCTATCAATTAATGCCAGGGACCTTAGGGAGAGTTCTTGGCCTTGTAGCTACTATTATAATTCACTTTTTCAAGAGGAGTAGAAGCCTTACAAGTTTTCGACGACTATGGATTAGTTATAATTTCATTACTAGGTCTCTAAGGGTACTTAACACTCAACTAAATCCTATGGTATAGCAACTACAACAACTTTCATGTTTATTCCCATGCATTCATTATTAACACATTTATAAAGAAGTCAATCAAACTGTAGATAATGTTTCCAAGGAGGGACTCCATAATCAAGCGGGGTGACTTAGTTATTCAGAATATGCTACCGGTTTCTTGAGAAGTCGAAGTCTAAGTTCTTTACATGATCTATAAGAATATGGTTTTGATATTCTCACTAAGCTAATCCTTTTCGAAAATATTTGTCAAATTGTTATTGCAATTTTGTTTAATGATCGAATTTTAGTCACTTAAGGACTTTAGTGGGATGTCATCATAGAACGTTATGATCCATGTATTAAATCATCATCAATTAATGTCAGGGACCTTAGGGAGAGTTCTTGGCCTTGTATCTACTATTGAAATTCAATTTTTTAAGAGGAGTAGCTAGGATCACAAACTATGCAGAGATTGATTTATGCATTGTTATAGAGAGGTGTCGTTGGGCACATGATATGGAGAAACAATGGTTATTAATAAAATAAAATAAAAATATTGTTGGCTCAAGAATAGTCTTCAATTTGATGGGTGGCATGATCATGATGTAATCTCCCTCTGCCCTTCCAAACATTTGGGTGAATCCACGGACCTGGGTAACACTTTTTGGCAAGCGCATCTTTCCAAAAACAAAAAAATGTACCTCGGTCGAGGGCTTTATAAACCCTCGACCGAGGTTTTATAAAGCCGTCGACCGAGGTTTTTTTCAGCCCTCGGTTGAGGTATTTATTAACCCTCGGTCGAGGTATTAATACCTCGACCGAGGGTTAATAAATACCTCGACCGAGGGTTAATAAATACCTTGACCGAGGTATGGACCTCAGTCGAGGTACGTTTTTAAAAAAAATTTATAAAAAGGGGCCGCGAGGGCCCCAATTGTCATTTTCAATCACTCGACCAAGGGACAGAGCTCGACCGAGGGACAGCGAACTCGACCGAGGAATAGCGACCCATCGCCCCAAAGCAACGCATCCTC